>VDFB02088494.1:0-27494 GCA_007258455.2 Sequoia sempervirens | reverse complement strand
TACTTGATGCTCAAAGTAAACATATAAGAGTACATGCACATCATTGACTTTGAAAGGACATATGAAGAAAATTATTGGGATTTAGAGATTAGGGATACCAAAGAATAAATCCAATAGGCATGCAAATGAGAATAATTATGAACTCGTGATCCCAATGAATTTATACATTGAAATGTGTCAAGGATCGAGAATTGGAGATACTTTATAACTCATGCCACTTTGAAGGTATTTTTTCATTTCCAACTCCAATAAAGTATATAGAAGGAAACATTAGAAGTTGAGCATCAAAGATACCATGGAGAAAATACTTGGGTAAAGGGATGGCCAAAATTTAAGCTCTGAAAGGTAACTTAGTATAAAGGATTAGGGAGTCAAGGATTGAATGAAAGGCATATTGGTATAGAAAAGTGCAAAACATTAACAAAGGAAAGGGAAAAGACAAAAGACCAAGAAAATGGATACTAGGAAGGAAAAACTTAAAGTCTCAAGAAAAAAGGGGACAAAGCAAGGGGCCATGGATGGTATACCAAGATGAGAAAATTTGAATCTTTGAAAAATTACTCACACTTAGAGAAATGGCCCAAAAAAAACCCATAGTAAAAAAATTATTAGATCTTTGTAATTGCTAACACATGACAAGCACATGGGGGATGATAAAGAACAACACAAGCAATTTTAACAAGTGGAGAGCCATACAAATATTTTTTAAATTGATTATAAGTGTTAGAAAAATGAGGCCTAAATGCACAAAGGAGTTGAAACTTGAGAAAATTTTGGCACTTATAGATTAAGCCCCAACATTGGCTCTAGTTGGGGTTGTGTGCCTCCTACAAACACAACCAGAATCCTCCAACATCATGTAGTGGTTGATACACATGCATCTTCAAAGTAAGAAGCATCTTGGAATCCAATTCATATACAAGTTCAAATGGAATTTTACCAATAGTTGCTTTGTAGGTCATTTTATCAACCCATTATGCATACTTCAACTTGACATTCCACCTTTTCTTATTCGTATCCAACATTCTTTTGATAATCTTCATGAGGATCTTGTTGTTGGATCCAGTTTATGCATTTCCTTAGGGATGGTAAGGGGAGGAGTGAATCAGATTAATACCATACTTAATACATAAAACTATTGTATCATTGGATCTAAAACACAACATTATCTACAATGATTCTTGTGGGCACACCAAATCTAGTTAAAATGTTACGTATTCAGAATTCTACTACCACCTTTGATGTAGCATTACTGGTTAGAATGGTCTCAACCCATTTTGTGAAATAGTCAGTGGCCACAAGAATCCATTTGTACCATTGCTTGATCTATATTGGATTTCACCTATGAAATTGATTCCCAATTGTTGAAAAGGAGCTTCAACTACAAAAAAAGAAAGAGGGAGAGCACCTGCATACTTCATCTTGCTTGAGAATTATGGCAAGCATCACATTTTCTTACTAACAACATCCTTGAATAAGGTAGGCCACCAATATCCTAGTTTAAGGATCGTATGCACAATGGTCTTAGTTTGTTCAAGCCTTGATCTCTAACCAAATTTGTTGTTTGTACCTCAATATCATATTCTTAGACCTTATCGATTTATCTATATCTCTTGCCTAAGGCTTTTTGTTAAGTGAACATATCTTTTATTGTTGTATGTGGCACATATGCAACAATATTTGCACCAATCAAATATTGCCAATGATTATTGATAGCTTTTATAAGGGTATAAGAATGTATTTTGCATTATTAAATACTTCAATTCAACACCTTGTAAAGACTTACTAAAAAATACAGTAGGATACTCATATCCCTCGTTCTTTCGAATCAATACAACAACAATAATATGAAATGAGAGAAATGAGAAAGCTAGAAGGTTTGGAATAATCTAGCCTAACCAAGACTAACACTTCTTTAATAGCTTCTTTGATCTTCACAAATGTTTCAATTGGTTCATCACTCCATGTTATTGATTGATATTTTATCATCATTTTGGAGATAGATTTGTTTTTCTCAACAAAACTGATTTTCCTGGAGAATGATTGTACACCCTTGATAATTTTAGACTAAGGGATGAAGTCAATTTCCTTCACTCTTTTTGGATCTATTATGACCTCATCTTTTGACACAATATGTCTCGATATTTCTCCTTTGACACCAAATGTAAGGCCTCTCTAATGTCTGATTAACTTGGTGCTACTAGGTAGACACACAACTTAGAGGGTGAATTCTTAACTAAATAGTTAATCTTTCACACAAGAGGCTTTATTTAATTATCAACCAAAGACTCGTAAATTTTAAACGGTGTTGACATAATATATGCATTCATGGATCCTAGACACATCCTATATCAATGGAGTACAGGTGATTACACATACAAAAAACTGAAAAAGCTGGAAAAGGAAATGAAATGCTAATTCATAAAACATGGGAAATAAATATGAGTTGCTACCTTATGCTATAGGTACCT
Organism: Sequoia sempervirens; assembly: GCA_007258455.2. Lineage (NCBI taxonomy): Eukaryota > Viridiplantae > Streptophyta > Pinopsida > Cupressales > Cupressaceae > Sequoia > Sequoia sempervirens. Next base: position 25,023 of record VDFB02088494.1, on the reverse strand, counting down.
ATCACTCAAGACTGTAACCATTAACTGCTAAAACTGATTGTGAGTAATTTCTCCAAAGGATGCAACAAACATGAAGCTACAAAATTCAATCTAAATTCCAGAATCACATTCATGAATTCCACATACATGTAACTGGAAACCACTGAACTAATTATAATAATGCATCAATTAATCTAATAACAAGAAATGGAGTGGATTAGCAATACCTCAAGTGGCCCTTGCTTGAGTTGTTGCTTCCACAAAAGATGTCAAACACTCACTACTTAATCAACAAATCATGATGTTGAACTGACACCTTTTATTGCATAAAATTTCTAAACTCTTACATACAATCTAACAAGAATCTGCTAAAGATTTCTTATTCAACAATACATATCTATTGTTGTTGGTAACAGAAAAATAACTAATCAACTAGAAATCAACGATCAACAATTACTAGCAACTAACAACTAGATTTTCTCTTCACAACAGATTCCACTATATAGGGTCTGGGAGGAGTCTTATTCCTCTAGGACTGAAAATAAATTCATAAAGTATCAATCCACTCTCCCTCAAAGATAAAGAGAGGACTTAGTCTTGAAACAAAAAACCATAATTATGAAGCAGAAGAAGAGAAATTGAATTGGAACTTTGTGCCTAACAGTTAACTGCCATGGCAAAGACGTGTACCTGAGGACTATCACGTCATGAGTTAGTCTTGCTCATAACAAACTTCTTTTCCTTCAAGTACTCTTATTCGGTGGAAAAGGATATGTTATGGTGACTCATGGTGGATCTTTAAACAGTCACCTTTGTTCTCTTCTGGAAATGTTGCACTTTGTTGTCTTTTACCTTTCCCTTGCAACCATCAGTAGTCCCTTTGCTACGAGCTAGAAATCCTATTGTTACAGGTTACAGTCCTTCAAGCTACAAGATGTTAGTTTCATCCTCAAGGCATACACATCATTAACAATTATAATTTAATCATAGATTCATACTAAATCTCATGAACATTCATGCATTCACACACACATTTGTCAACATATAATATTTTCATTTCCACATACTTAAGTATGCTTTAAAGTGTATGAAAGGCATATAAAAGATATGTGAAGTCTTAGGAATGTCTGTGAAACTTAGCAGATGAAATGATAAAAACATAAATTAGTAAAAGAAAACTAGTCATTAATTGGACCCATCATTTCCCCCCAACTAAGCCATTGCTTGTCCTCAAGCAATCTTTTGAGGCTAGAGGTTATATTGTAGGGCCATCTCTCTTAAATCTACCACAAAGTCCACTCATTTGCCTTGCTTCAAGTAGTAGCCTTTCTAATCTGAGAGCTTTGCCAACCAAGAGCTTTTTGCTACTTCTTCCCCTCGTTTCTCCCATGTCCAGTGTGGTATAGGAAACAAGAGGATAGAAGGATGGAAAACAAGTGGGAACTAGGAAACTCCATTTCTCATTGCAATAGTTATATATTTATGAGACCTGTGAATTATAGCTACATAATTGTAAACAGAGTGTGGTTCCTTCCTTTTCAGTTTTGGTGTAAGCTCTTCCCATCTTTTTTGAACAAAGTTAAAGGCTTCATTGATGGTTCATGTTGCTAGTTCATTCTTTTATAATCCCGTTTTTTGCACTCCATTATCTTATTTCCAACTCCTCTATGATCTAAGAGATCCAACCATTGATCTATCACTACAATTGGGTCCATTGCCTCCTTTCTTAGTTGTAAGGGGATATATTTTTATTTCCCATGATAGTCTTGTAAAAGTTTCCCCCTTTGGTGCTCATTTCTAACATAGGAGGCCAAAGCCCTTATTTGGGAGATCCCCTACAAACATCAATGGGTTCCATGCAATCTCATCTGGAAGAACAAAATTGTGTAAATAAAACTCACACAATTGATATTGCATCTCAGGTGTGGAGTTTTGGAAAGTGTCTAAAAACAAATATTTCTTATTCATGGCAACAAGTAGGTCACTAATCATCTAGCTAAATTGAAAACATAAAAATTTGTTTTGCAAGAACAAGGCATAAACTCTAGGAGATGGTCTGCATTTCATTATCTATACTATTTTATCTACTAGCTCTTCAATTCTTACTTTCAACTTCTTCACCTTTGTATCATCGATTCGAGTATCAACCAGATCAAGGGAAACGTGAGTGGAACTACTGCCTAAGCCAATCCACTCCTTCACTAGTGATTCACAAATGGAATCATTCCCCAGCACAAAGCCCGATAAAGTTGCATGGACAGTAAAAGTGGATTTCATACAAAAATCTTGAAATGGTTAAGATTTGTGCCAGAGTTCGCTACGACTGTGTCTTTCTATTTGTTTGCTTGCTTCAAATTAATCCAAGTTTATGTTCCAGCTAAAGCTTGTGGTTTTAAATGTAGTTTTCTTTTTCCTAGCTGCAGTGATGCTTATGGAATGTGACACACTATCTGGGCCACAATTTTGGATGAATGGTCATAATGAACTATTAATAATATAATGCCAAACACATTGATGACATATCAATTTAAATTTTTATTGGAGATCCATTAGGTGACCATTCTAATAAATTAAGATTTAGGGCCTAACTAACCTCAATAGACCATATCTAAGCAATCAACAATTCAAGTTTAGTGCCCTTCTTTGTATATATATCATTTCAAAATAATGACTCCAAAACATTAGTTGTTTACATCTTCCCATATTCAGGTAGATCTCCCTTAAAATAACTTTATCAACATCACAACTGTGACAGATCTATTTTTTCAATGCCTCTACAGACAAATGACTGCAATAGCTTTCTAGTATTTTGGTAAACGTCTACACAACAATTATATACCAATGAAACAAATCACATATTAAGCTACAATCCTCTCATGGTTTTACAATAAGTTGACAATCTATCAATATAAGTTTACCAATTGTAATATCTACACGAACCATGACATGGTCCAATCAATGAGGTTCAATTATGTCTGTCATATGTTTTAACTTCTCAAAAACAGAGACAGATGAGTATGCCATTTTATTTTGAACTAAATGTACAACATAACATTTTAAGACTATCTTAACTTTGCAAGGTTTCTTCTAGCATCACTTCCAGCTTGGTGTAAAAACTACTTGAAAATACAGCGAACACAATAGGTAGTCCTAGATTCTCATTAATAAGGTCTCAACCACAATTGTTAAAACAACATAGATAAAATCAAGGGCTTTACACTGATTTCAAAAGATATTCAAATAATCATTCCATATGTCCATTCTTCCTCTGTGACCAGGACTGTTATCGCTATTGCTTACTCAAAAGAAACAGTTACATTTAGTATGAAGTATGCATTATGCAATGCAATGTAATCAGTGATATAAACATTAGCAGCAATAATTTATATTCCACAATTCAAAGGCTAAACTCTCGATTTTATTTGCTCTCTTTACCTCTATGTTATTGAAATGCCTTTGAATTTTATAACAAGAAGTTTGTCTCTTTTTCTACATTTTTTAATTTTTTTTTTAAATCCTGATTTCTTGAAAAAATCTTATCTTTTAGTTTGCTGATTTTTTCCCCAAAAGAATTTTGCTGCTATGGATTAGTCATTAGACTATGCAAACTTTTTTCTTCTTCAACATTCAAATCACACTTCATGATCATCATCACAATAAGATAGCAAGAGAAGAGAAATGGAGTGTGATCCAAAACATTGATGAAAGAAAAAGTTTACATAATCTAATCCAAAAATATTCAAGAAGGGAGACTAGCTTACTTCCTGTGCCCTCCATTTTCACTGAGATATCTATAATTATTAACAGTGAAGAAATTGGACCTCTCCAAATTGTATTTTAAAGAAATAGACCTCCTTGTCATTTTGTTGTAGAGTGTCCCCAAGTAGAAAATCCATTAATGTAATGCAATTGCCTTAATTCCATGACACAAGAAGTTCTGTGAACTACCAAAAATATATATATGCGACTCGATGCACTGTGCAACTATGAAAATTATAAACTCTAGGTCTTGATTCACTTTTGTTTACACATGGAACAAATATACATAGATCTCTTTCTACTAGTAGCTTCCCTCGTTTAATACTAGCCCCCACACACTAAATAAAAACACTAGATTAAAAAATTGTTAGTTTAACAGAAGAGGCAAGCCAGTAACTCATTTGTCTCCACTCTGAATCTAATTGGCATGACCTCACCTAGGAGAAATGAAATAGAATATCATGTGATGTCTGAACCTCATCTATAAACTCCCTAGTCACCCATCTCATCACCCTGAATCAGCCATGCACAAATCTTCTCACTTCTATACCAAATCTGCAAGACTTTATTCTCAAATGCTTTGGTAGATCGACTTATTAAAATGATTTTATGCATTAATCTCTAGACAGTTTAGTGACCACCTTTCATCAAGAAAGTCCTGTCACGTCTATTAAAGCGGCAGCAGTATCTCACAAAAAGGTTATAAGCAGGGAAAGCAGCGAAGTGGGTAAAAGCAATAGATTTTTTTTTACTTTTTAAATAAAAAAGAAGCACCACACAAGTTCCAACCCTCTACTGCTCACCCTTCCCCCAACTCCAAGACACAGGACCATGGCATGAGAAAAGACATTTGAAAGGCACCAAACTACTGTATAAAAATGAATAGAGAGAAGCAGAGCGTGTGGAAGAAAGCATAGAGTGTACCTTTTTAACATTCACACCCAACCACAAAAGCCATGCACAAGGCCAGGCCTTGTAAGCAATCAAAACTTTTCAAAAAGAATATATAGAGAGGAGGGTTGACAGCACATATAATGCCCTCGGAAATACGAGCCTATAGCATACTTAGCCAAACCAAGCTGCACTCCAAAATCCTTTCACAATCTAATCTGACATTCTCAGGTTATTACAGTTCAGAAATTCTCCCAGGTTCATCCAAGGATAGCTCTAATCAAATCCAGTACACTATCTAACTCAATGCAAGTATAATCTGGGGTTCCACAAACAGGAAAAAGTTAAGACTAGGAGCAAACTAATTACATGATGTGCCTATGAACAGAGACCTACATAGAGAAATTTACTGAAATATTTTGAAATACCCTTAGATGATTTGCATGGAATCTCTTCTATCTATCCCAATCCAAGGTTTTAAAAAAGCCGGTAGCCAATGTAGGACCCAAAAGTTGCATTCATGGCCTCTCACTGCACAGGACAGTAGAAACAAATCCACCAAACCTGCAATACCATTGATAAATCCAGGACAACAGAAACGGAAGATGTCAATTCCTTCACAAATGGAAATGACTAACAACCAAGAAACCCCATGTAACAGGTGGAAGGAGAGCAGATATGGTGAGAGACACGTGGGGTTTCTACTGACACATTGAGTTGGATTAAAAAAATTGTTGTCAAATTACCTCTCTTTTTTTCTTTCGATTTTACAAATGGAAAATCAAAAAAACTTACCCAAGAAATTTCTTTCAGTGAGTTAGAAAATAAGTGAATAAAAACTGCTAAAAGCATGAACATTAGGGAAACTGTTAAATTTTCACCAATGCAGAATTTTCAGTGCAAGAAAATAGAGTTTTGTGAAAAACATAGTCTCTGCTGTTGGCAGGGTCTAATAAAGGTTCTGCCAAATCGACCTAAATCAATCACTTTCTTTCAATCCAAGGAAAATAGATGCTACTAAAAGAGAATTGATGTGTTATCAAGCCTTCCACCTCCAGGAAAAAAACATTTGATCATACAACTCTAACTGTAAAACTTCCAGACATTAAGCCGATCAAAGAAAATTCTTTGCACTATGGGTTACCCTTAAGGAAGACACCCGAAATGTGTCTGCCAATAACTTTTGAAGATTCCTCTCTATCCATTACCTTGATGACTTATTTGACTGCAAGTCCAATACAATGAATCCTTAAATTACTAAATTCTTGGCCACCAAACTTTCCTAGGTAAAACATAAATCTTCCAATTGATGACATGTTTTTTGCCTTTAGTAGATTTAAGACGCCAAAGAAAACCTTTTCCTATTTTCCGTAGCTTGCTGAATTGGTGATAAGATAAGGTCCAATAAGATAAATATAATAATATTAGATGTAGTATGATTACAAAACCATTAAACAAAATTGAAATCAGCATCATCAACAATATTGCCTTCACCATGTTAGTCCTGACTCCCAATAAAACATCTGTGCTTTATAAAAATCAATTCTAGATCCCAAGGCCATACAAGAAAATCTAATTCCTTCCTCAAGCAATCTGAAATGCCTTCTCATAATACAAGGACTAATGATTCGTCACGCTTTCAAGGTAAAACTGTAGTAAAAGCTAGTAGTAGTCTAGAATATTGGAAAATAAAGCTCCTTTTTTTTTATAGCATAACACACCATAGAAAACATTTCCATTTCACCATGGAAAGTAAAACACTAAATCAGGGTTGAGTATGGTTAACCCAGATGTAGATTCATTAAATGCTTAGTTTGTCCTAATCTTAAAGCATTTTGTGCTCTAGAAAAAACTGTATAGCTAGAGATGAATTTAAAGTATTTCCCATTTAAAAAGCTCATTGGTTAATACATTTGTTATCGGTTTGCATGAATGACAAAATGGACTTGTAAGTTACACCTACAAGGTTATCTTGCAGATCTTAGATGGTGCAGGAGCACCTAGGCTAAAACTCCAGTTTGTTATGTTCAATTTTGGCTTGTACCTGACCTTAGCCAAGTCAGGATAGTAGTGTGTTTAATTTGGACCTTAGAAGGTCTTGATTGTGTGTGGTGAGTTAGTCACTAGGACTAAAGTCATTTTAGTTTACTCGTTGTTGTTAAATGTTGCTTTATTTAGCTTTGGACAGTTTATGTTGGAAGGTTGGGCCTTAAATGTGTTATAACCTCATCCTTGTTGTTAGAAGATGCCAAGAGGCAGTTGAGGGAGTTGATGGTTCGAAATCAAGGAGTTAGAGGTCCTAGAAGTTAGGAAGAGGACACAATGATGGGAAGTTGCAAAAGTTGTTGTAAAGTTGCATGACAACATATTGTGAGATTGCATGCAACTTAGTTATATTGGATTCCCTTGAAATTAGGAGTGTGGGATCGATCAACTTCCCTTAAAACATGGCAAAGGCATCTAAGTAGGTGTGGTGGCTCGTAGACAGCAGTTAGAATGCATTGTAATCAAGTTTTTGTTTTGGAGGAATAGAGAATTTCTGCATTTTCTGTGTATACCGTGTGTTCTTAAGTGACAGTGCTTGGAGAGGAATTAGATGTGTTGATTAGCTTTTAGATTTGTGTACATACAGTAATCTTGAGCATTTTCCATTTTGTAATCAAGTTGTTTAGAGTAGATTTGTTGTTTTGAATTCATAAGTTAGATTGTAGAGGGTTTGTTTTCTCTGTTTTGAGCAGTCAGTTTTTAAATGGCTCCCCCATAAAATCTAACCACGGGATCACCCTGAGATTGGATTAAAATGACAGGGGAGCCAATCACTTGTATATATTTAGCAGTAGGAAGTATAGGGAATGGAGCAAGGATTATTAAACTCAAACCCTAGGCGAGCTAGGACAGTCCGGTTAGAGGTTTGAGAGAGAAAATTGAAGAGTACAGGCAGGGGTAGAGGGCACAGTACGGAAACAGTACGGCTTCAGGCAGGTCTTAGTCATATTTTGACATGCTGAAAGGATTGTGGTCTATCCAATCCATTTGTGTAAGGAAGAGGTAAGAAACCAGTGTAACCCTAGGAATTGGGTCTATTAGCCTTATTACCCTAGATTGTAGAAATCTATTGTACGGAGGAGACAGGGGTCTGAAACCCTGTGAATGTTTTAAAGGACTGAAAAGGGTGTCTGAAAGTGCCATTTATTTGCTAGGTTGTTTGAAGAGTTTGGACAGGAAAAGCAAAAAGGTGACTGGTAAGGGCTACAAGAATTAGGCCTCTTCAAGACAAAATCTTGAGATCGGTAGGATTGAAGACTGAAGACCCTCCAAGATGCATTCAATTGGATGTGAAATGCAAGGAATCAGTGTCTCTAACACCCCTGCAAGCAGTTCAAGTTTGATAATGAAGTTGGCACTTAGATCCTTCTAAGTGTAGGAGATTGTCTACAAGTTCAAATGGTGTTAAGTCCTCCAAGGTGAAGCACAAGGAGAGAGACTCTTGTAACAGAGTTGAAGCAAGACTTAGTTAATGACCTAAGTCTAATCAGAGCCCTGAAGTTGTCAGGTTCTTGGTGGAAGACAGAGAGAAGTCTTCTAGTAGGATTGGTGCAAGCAAACCCTGGAGCAACATACACCATTAGAAGATTACATTGCATCGTTCTTAAGGTAATATCCTGCCTATCAGAAAGGCGGTAAACCAGCTTCAGTTCACATGAAAGAAGAGTTATATATTATAAGCAACTAACTGAACACACATTTTATATTGCTTGAAAACTCAACGAATACTGAAAAAATATATTTATTGCTAACCATCAAGAAGAAACAATGCAAGACGCTTTTTGTACATGGATACTGCTAAGATGCAGGAAATTAAAACAAGCACAAAATTATTATAACTTTATTATACTTGAATTATCATTCTTTACAACTCGAATACAAATCATGAATGTTAATATAAACCAGAAATAGAGAAAAGCCCAAGGGCGTTGCTCAATCTGATTATAAGGAAGGAAGCGTATAGAGTTAAAAGGCCAATCCCTAACAACTTGCTTAGGCGCATATCATTCAATGGCAACACAATCAAAGCCCACACAAGCCCAATCATAAGAAAACCTAACAGAGAAAGATGTGGACATAAAATGTATCCTGAAACCGAGGAATAGACTTCTCATAAATGAAAGCATATTCGTTCAACCCAATCCAGAGAGAATTTAGAATTCCACTCTTCCTAGATTAATGATCAAAGTTTCTTCCCAACGACCCGGTTAGAGAGTCTTCACCAGAACAACTTCCTCAACGTCATATAGGAAATGGACTTTACTGCAGGGCCGAGATCCACTGTGCTTGACTCGTTCAGATCCACTGTGCTTGACTCGTTCATGCTCCCTTCAACAACTTGTGATGCACAAGGTGACAGAGGCGAAAGAAAGCATGCGTGGAAAACAAAACAATACATTCATTAATCACATATTAAATCTATTTCATTATTCAAAAACCATATGCGTTATACCAGCCATTTGGAAGGTCAAACAGGGTAATTAATAAGACACATTGAGATGTTAGGCTACAGGAATATAGGAATGTATTGCTACAGGATACTACCCAATTTCAAATGAAAATTCTTTAATCACATAGTTAAAACATTCATTAGCAATAAAAGTAGAGATATTAAAAATACATCATGATACTCAAATTATGAGCATATCCTGAGTTCATCAATCCATATACCCTTTCAGCAAAACCACAATAAGTCGGAGAGACATCATAGCGATCGCAAATCATTCGGCCAGACTATTGCCTTAGGCTTTTCTATCACTGGTCGGCAAGACGTTACACCGAGCCACTATTCTTTCGGCGAGACTCCCCTCAGTCGGCAAGACCTTACACCAAGCGCAAATCATTCAGCCCAGAGTCTCCCCAATGCTACAATCTTGTGAACCACTATCGGCAATAGTCCACCTTGTAAGCGAGACCTCCTCTGGTCGGCGAGACATCACACCGAGCCCTTCATCTTTCAGTGAGACCTCACCTTGTTGGCCAGAATTCTCCCCGATGACAAATCCTTTCAGTGAGAGGTCCATTTGTCGGTGAGAGGTCACACCAAAGGCAAACCATTCTCCCCGACACTAACCTTGTGAACAACCGTCGGCAAGAGGTCCTCGATCAGAGAGAGATAGAAAACTTCATGGCGACCAAAATGTCTCAACGACCAAAGGATTTTTGAATGAATATAACACACTGCTAGTCAGCAAGACATTCAGCTGGTTTCAACGACTTTCTTCTTTGAGGAGTTTTATGCCAGAGCCGACTGAGGCATACTTTCCAATAGACTTCCTCGTGAAATAGCATCAGATGCATGATTTAACCCTACAAAACAATGACTCCATTAGTTCTCAAATGCATCAGATGAAGACCTTCCCAATGAAAATCGAACACCTGCACATTGGGCTCAACCCTTATGGGAGCCACATTTAATCCACGTGTCGAAGTTAAAACATGATTTTCCCTTACAACTGCACAAGAAGCAAACAAGTTAGAAAATATGCAACCTTGATGCAAATGTTCCTCCATCTGGCCTTCATGAACACTTGAAAACATAGCCTCCCCTGCTTGATTGAGCTCGCGGGTGAAAATCAAGTAACAATAACAAAATAACTTAAAAGTTGATAAATACACCTTGAAGTTACTTGTTTTACAATAAAAATAATGCAAAGAAAAAGTAATAAAAACAACCCCCAAAGCACGTACATCAGAGCTGAAGTGGCACAAGTTCAAAAGGAAATGGACTCCATGTTGGCACCTTAACAAGGTTACAAAACATAAAAGGCACAAAATTCTCCAAAGGCATACACCATTTTTCCTGACCATGGGGTATACAATAGTCACAAATCAATTTTAAAAATAATGGCATAAAATACCATATTTCCTCATATTGGCATATTAGGGTAATGTAAACGCTAATACAAAAACAAGCAAATGAAAATAATTTGTTGTCATTCTTTCTCAAAACTTCTTGAGGAAGCTTCACTGTCGTCGAGGGTTTCAATGATTGCTCTCCAAAAATTCTAAGGAAGAAAAAAATTGGCCACAGAGGCACAAAACCATGCACAATTCGACAGAGAACTTTGGGTAAGTCATTTTTCTAGAATCATTATCACATTTCTTTGATTTACTTTTTACTTCTTTTGGAAATTTCTTTACAAAAAATGCAAGTTTCTTTGTGGTCTTTACAAATACCTTTTGAAATGGCTTTAGAAGCCACTATTACTTCATTATTGCTTTTTATTGTGAAAGAGCACAAATTATTCTATGAGGCTTACGCGGGTTTCTTCCATTTTGCTCTGTTTTACATAAGTATTGTTGTGGTCAATGACAAACTTCTGATGTATTTTTTGTCATACCCACAATCATGATCCCAACCAGTAGGGTTAAGAACAGGCCTTACAAGCCACTGGTCAGGCATATCAAGATAGCGGTACCTGTAAGTAGGATTCTCATATTGAAAGGATGGTGGCAATGGTATGTCTTGCATAGCTACAACCACTTCTCCTCTCGTACTTCCCTCCTCTATTTCATCCAATTCATCTTTGTTACATTGTGGTTCATTTTTTGACATCTTTGTAGCTTTTTGCCTTTTTAGCTCCTCTTTCCACTGTTGTTTCTTGAATAACTTTTCACGATACTCAAGCTCATTAAAGTAAGCCCTTCTTTAATCTTTGCTAAGGTTACTCAACTCAGATTTTGACAATGGCTTGAAAGGAGGAAGTCTATCATACTCATCCTCACCTTCTGAGTCAAATAAATCTTTGAAGTCCTTATACAATTCATCTCGAGCACCACCTTGCTCATATGGTAAATGTAGTTGTGATCGTGATTACAGAAGAGATGAAAGTAGATAAGGCAACCTTGGGGCACTTGAGTTGACACCAAATTGCCTTCCTGGGATGTTGTCTTTCAACTTCAAAATTGCATTTGCTTCACCTTAAACCTTGGATGCAAAACATAATAACAACAAATGAGCCTTCCATACTTCCTCACTGGGTATAATACTCTCATTGACCCTGTTCCCGTGAGAGGACAAATAATTCTCCACTAAGGATATAGGAAGAGTGAGCCTCATATCACCGGTTGCTTGTTGTATTAAGTGTTGTAAAGGATGAGAACACTGAGCCACAAACATTTCATAGCTAAGAGAGGCGCCATCTGTCCCATCTGGGGAATCTAAAGAAGAATGAGTAAGCACTAAAATGACATTGAACTAGATGGCAGCTCCAAAAGTCTGTGTGATTATTTTGAGTAGCAAAAAATCACTATAGTCATCATTTTGCATGTCTAGATGATCCCAATAAAGTACAATATCTAGAGGATACTTCCTTATAAAGTTCTTAATTGATGACATGATCACCTTATTTTTGTGATAATCAACATAAGAGGACATCAGGCCAGGAGTGTCAATTATCCTTACTTTGATTCCATATATAATTCCAACTATCTCTTTGACCTTCTTTGTGACAGGTTGGAAAGCATCTATCTCTAATATTCATAGAACTCTACAGATTTACTATGATTCCCCTAAAAAGTTATTATAGCAGTCTTCAGCACTGTGATTGTTCCTTGTGACTTTAGAGATGGCCTGCTCTATTCTTTTCACATTGCCATTTCTTGTGAGCAAAAAAAACTTAAAAGTATTGACTTTCTCCTTATTAGTGTCCTAAACTATTTGCACCAAGAACACTATCCTTCACTGTAGCATGGTACTGTTTCTTTGCTTAATGTCTGTCATGCCTTGTTTCATGTCAAAACACCATAGTGCCAGGAAGATTTTTTTTTTTTTTTTAAATTACCATTTGGAGTCTCATATTGACCTTCATGCCACTTTGTTGTCACCTACAAGCAGTCATGCATTTCTGGAAATTTCCTATTAAAGGACATATTATGCTCTATTTCTCTGTCTTTGTTTTTTTTATGATCACTCTTTGGTTTTGTACCCAATCTCTGTGCATATTCTGGAGATTTTCATCTTTATGGCCCCTCTGGATCCTAATTTTGTTGAAGTCATTTGCTAATAAATTCTACCACTGTATTGATAATGCACATGGCTGCCATGCATACAATGGCATTGTCCTTATGTCAAGACAATTGTTCTATTGTATACATGTAGATGAACTTTTACATTCTTGCCTCTACCATGTGGTTATGTTAGATCAGGGTTCTCCTAACACTGGCAGTCTGACATATGAACTTCAAAAGAAAAGTGTTCCATGTGATTTGTTATTCAGATTTACATTTTCAATCTTCTGAACATTTGAGTGAATATTCTTGATCTAATTCATGTTTAAAGATTCATGATAATTGATCATACATCACGAATGATATATGCTCATTTACATAAACCAATAAAGAGGTGAATATATCTGTTAAATGTCTCCTAATTCCATAAAAGCACAAGAATATAGCACACTGAGCTCAACCCTTGTGGGAGAAACATTTTTCACCACGTGTCAAAATTTGTTAAAAATAAGAACACTGATTTCCCTGTATTTGCACATGAAACAAACAGTTAGAAAAACATATACATAAGACTGGAAGCTTAATGGCTTTTTTTCTCTCTTTTCTTTGAATGTGAGCAGCTTATAGTTTGTCTAATGCATGTAAAGGACAATCTATACATTGATGGATTAATGTGTATATAGTGTTGAGACCATCATTTTTTAGAGCTTTGCTCTAACCTATTGCAACTCTTTCAGATGCAGGACATGGAACTTGGGAGCTACATAGGGCACGAGGCAACTTGGAGCTAAAAACCATGCAGAACAACGAACTTAGACCAGTCATCATGAAATGACTGGCCTCTTCCCCTATATATGCATCTTTTATTCTTTCAATCCATTTATGTATATATTGCATTTTATCTACATTGGACAAGCTATATCTCACGGCTTGTGTGAGATAGATTTTAAACTTTTGAATCAATAAAGACTTTCTTTCAGCAATATTTGTATAAATCTTTTCAATGTTGTATGCATTTGTATAAATACAACAATCTATTACTGAAAATGCAATCTTTGATTCTTATGTTTGTACATTGAATGTAACATGGGGAAGATTTATATGAAATGCACCTTATCTTTAGTTTGTAAACACTTAAAACTCACTCATTTAACCAAAAATAAAATGAGTAACAATTTCATCATTTTCATATCATCAAATAGTCATCAACATTCCATTCAAATAGAGTAATATAACATTGCACAATTCCATCATAATATGTAACTTTCAAGGTTTTATAGTCTCATGATTCATCACAATAATTACCATAAATTAAAAAGTAGTTTTAGAAATCTAGGGTGGGATGTAACATATTCACCCCCTTGAGAATCATCATCCTCTATGATGTAAAGTATTATTTAACATCTAGCAAGAAAATAAAATGTCTCAATTTCTATTTTCAAATTCATGCAGAAGATGGGGAAATATTTGTTTTATCTCATGGTAGTCCTCTCAGGTGGCACTATCCTCAACATACTAGTCTCACTAGACCTTGCACTTAATTACCTCTCTATTGCATAGGTGAAGCCTACGTGTTTCAAGCACTTTGAGAGGCTCGATCATGACCACCCCTGGATCTAGAAATTAAAGTGCATTCCAATAAATCACATGATTATTGACAGGTACACACTTTTTAAGATAAGAAACATGAAATACATTATGCATTCTTGCAAGAGCTGGTGCAATGAAATGAATCATTAAAAATAAAATAAGACTCCTTGTACTAATTTTTGCTCTCCTCCAATTCCTTACACACTTCATATGCAACAATTGGAGATGGGAATATAATATTACTAATGTTCCTATATTGAGATATTAGGTCATGATATATGCTACACAAATACTAACACTATGCCTAAATGGATCTTGGCCATATGACATGACAATGTCTAATATTCCATAGTATCCTATTACCACTATAGTGAGTAGAGTATTTCAAAATCCCTTTATTATATGTAAGGTTTCCTAACCCTATTCCCTCTCTCTTCCTAATTTTTCATTTTCCTAGAAAGATGAAGATAGAAGCTACTAATTGCATATTTTTTATTTTTTATTTTGTAGCTTCCAATGGAGTGCATGTTCCAAGGTGGAGGAAAACAAAAATATATCCAGTGGGGTTCATCATTTAACATGAAACCCAATATCATTTTATTTTTAGATGTTTACTTTGCATGCATTTTTGCAATTGCTCATATAAAAATTCATGTCCATTTGGGATTCGCATGCACCTCAAAGTGGGAACAAAATGTAATAGTGAAATTTGCATGCCCACACCAATTACCGTTTAGTTTAGGGCCTATTTTGAGTGAACTACAAAGTCACAAGTGGCACACTTTTTTGCTAAGTTTGGATCCTTCCCTACTCCCTATACATCCTCAATTACTCTAATTTACACATATTTCTATACATGTGATCTTATCCTAACCATACTAACACCTATTCTCACATATTTGCCCCATTGTTGCCCTATACTTTCACATAGCCACTCATGATCCTAATATATGAAATTCCCTATCCTAAATCAGTAATGTGATGCATGGGTGTGATCTTGCATGATTTGGATCTAACCCAACTTTTAAATTTTCAAATTTCAAATTGTCAACTCCTGCCTATTCCTCCTAGTCATTGGGAACTAACTTGGTACACATTTATGCAACTATTCATTATGTTTAATATTTACAAGAATCAATATGAATATTAAATCATGTCCTATATCATTTGAATTTTATAAATAATTAAAAGGAGCATTCCTAAGAACATTTAGATTTGGAGCATAAAAAAGAATCAATAATTGCATAAGAATTCACATTTATGTCATTACATGCTTGTTTGTTATCTACCAACACTTGCCTAAGGTTGTAAAGTCGATCTTTCAAGTGGATAAATAAGGAGAACTTGACCTTCATAATTTAGTAGCTTCCCCAAGGTATTTTCAATAAGTTACCATTTCTTGTGCATCCTTAGACATTACTATTGGAGACATTACTATTAGAAATTAGGTTATATAAGTCTACAACTGACTGGTTCAAATTTGTGTACAACATTAGGTTTGCAATGTACATGATCAATCTACCAAAGTTTGAGATCAATCTAGTTTAGATTTTATCATTCTTCTTCCAACACATATGAGAAGTTAGGATTTTGAATTATAGTTTAAAAGATATGATTTAAACATTAGACAATTATCTACTGGTCACCAAATGTAGCTACGTGCTTTCATGTCTATTAATTTTAGATATAAATGTTTTGTCCCAAATTTAAATAAGGTAATTGATTTTATTATTCAAAAAACTTAATTTTAGTAAAGGGATCCATTTATTCTTATTTATATTATTATTTTTGAATAAAAGGGGGTAAAAACTTATTTAATTAAGATAAATCAACATTACAATCAAGGAAATAGATCTCAAACATTAGGGGCCCACTAGGCTCACCCTGCAAAGCAAAATAAAAGTAAATAGAGACTTGAAGTCTCTAAAACCCCTTCAACCACCCCTAAAGACCGAAGAATATCCTCTTGAATCAGCATCATCAACCTTTAATAACATTTGAGGCGAAGATGCTCCCATCCACCAACATGCCAATTACCCCTATGCTCAGAAGCCCATTTTTCCAAAAATCCATAATATTGTTCCACTCTTGAGGGATATGGACAAAGAAA
This sequence comes from Sequoia sempervirens, assembly GCA_007258455.2. NCBI lineage: Eukaryota > Viridiplantae > Streptophyta > Pinopsida > Cupressales > Cupressaceae > Sequoia > Sequoia sempervirens. Next base: position 8,696 of record VDFB02088494.1, on the reverse strand, counting down.
ACCAAGTCCAAATAATTGTTGAGTCGGTGAATTTATTGAACCATCGAATCTAACTACTAATTCACCCCTTCTAATTTTCACTGATTCAATATAGTTACCACTATCTGAGAATTTGACTCATAGATGACCTTCACTATCTAAGAGCACACCCCTTATATATAGAAATAATGATAGGAAGTGCCTCCATAAGATTATTAGTCTGGTGTCCCTAAAAAATGGAAAAAGATGAAAAAGCAGTCCCTGAACTATATCTCCCAACATCGCCAACCCCATCAAATATGGGATTACCTTTAGAGGAACCCTCAATATTTATCTTTAGGACACCGAAGAAGACGATGGCCATCTACCTTCCTATTGGATCTTCCTACTATAAGGTATCCTTCCTCTTGAACAAGCTTTCCTTAATCCACCTCTAACTAAACCCAACCCTCACATCACCACCAACTCACTAGACTCTATAGGGATATCCAATTCACACCTAGCCTCAATAGTTTTTTGAATCATGCCAAGAGCCCTTTTCCAAACCTAATGAGCCGCCATCGCCTCTCCCTTGAAGATCCTTCGATTCCTCTCCAACTAGATCTTCCAAAGAATGCTCGAGGGCCCTATACCCCAAGCCACCTAGAGATAAAACGTCTTAGCAAGAGACCTCCCCAAAGTCCTTTGAAACTCAACCAAAGATGAGGCATGCACAAATGTTTGTCTCCAAATCTCCCACCAAAGGTGCCAAATGATCTTATAATAGGCACACTAAAATAACAAATGTGATGAATATTCCTCACTACTACCACATAGGACGCAAATAGACAACCCTTGGAAACCCCTCTTTTGAAGATTATCCTAGGTGAGACACCTATTACAAGAAACTAACAAAAGGAAAAACTTGCATTTAGGTCATGCAAACTTATTCCACACATACTTTCAGCAAGGAACATCCTCCCCTCCATATTTATGTCTATCCATTTCCTTATACCTAACAACCACCAAGTAAACCCCCCTAGGATCAAGACTCCAACCTAGGAGATCATTCCTCAACAAAGAGTTGCAATCTCTACTAGCTAAAATATGGGATAACTCTTCTCGGTCCTCCTCTGAGCCCCCAGGTGGCCAACCTTAAGAATCCTTCCACTTGAACACCTCAACCTACCCCAAACTCTTTGCAACTTTGAATTCTTCCACTTGGGTCTAGCTAGCCTCTAGGAAGGTGAGCCAAAGATTTTGTAAATATGGACACATGGTCTTGATTGAGGTATGTCCATCCCAAGAGTCAAACTAGAAGAGGGCTTTAGAACCTCTATTATAAATCCAAAACAAGCCCTGCTTGATTAAGCTAACAAATATTTTAAGAGTGTCCCAGATCATAAACCCTTTACCTACTAAGGAGATCGTAGGCACATTTTCCCTAGCCATCCCCCTCAAATATTTACAAGAAAGGATCTTATCCAAAGCTTGATCCTAATTAGTATACTACCTCCAATAAAGCTTGGTTGCTAAAGCTTGACATAAGGATGTATTACTTCAGACCTAGGCCCCTCATCTCTTTTGGTCTACATATATTCTCCCACGTAATGAAACTCCACTCTAAGGAGGATAAACTACCAACCCATAAGAATTGTCTAGATAGAGCATCTAGTTCCTTAATGAAAATTATCAAAGTAAGTTGTGCCATGCACCTATAAAGAGGGAGTGCTTTAACGACCAATTGTAATAGCGTGACTCTCCCAACAAAGGACAACTATCTATAGGTCCAATGGTTGACCCACTCATGAAACTTGTCCAACACATTTTACCAAGTCTCTACTAGCAAGGGGCCAATAAAGAGTGGGCTACCCAAGTACACAAAAGGAAGAGCACCAATCTAAAATATCAAAATCCAAGAAATTCTTGACTAAATAAGGGGATGGGTATTGAAGAAGAAAAAGGACTTAACTTCATTGATTCTTTATCTTGAAGCAACAAGATAAATATTTTGAGCCCACCTAAAGTTAGCCACTTCTCTGATCTTGGAAACTCCCAAAAGAGAAGTTTCATCCATAAATTGTAAGTGGGACTAAGGAAGCAAGCCATCATCCCAATTCTATCCTTGAATTAAGCCTTGTCTCAAGTGGGCTTTCAATATTCTCCTGAAGCCCTCAACCATAATAATAGAGATAAGTTGACAAGGGTTCACCATGTTAGAGGCCTCGAGAAGCACCAAAAAGAGTAGAAGTCTTGCTATTAATTAGCACTAAGTAGGATTTAGATATAACACAACTCATCACCTAATTGACCCAACCTTCTCCAAACTTAGAGGCAATGAGCACTTTCTGGATAAATGTCCATTTCACTTGATCATAAGCTTTGGCCATGTCAAGTTTGATTAACATGGCCTTCTCCTTAGAGAGCTCCATGGGTTGAATAACTTCAGCTATAATAACCACCCCATCCAATATTTTCCTGCTTGACACAAAACCTTTTGCTCTTATGAAATAAATTTATTGAGCCACGACTTAAGTCTTTGTACAATTAACTTAGAAATGATCTTATAGACCACATTACACAGGGCGATTAGCCTAAATAGATCTACCAAATTAGCCCCCTCTCTCTTGGGGAAAAGAATAAGGTGGAATTCATTTCCCTCAACATCTTCTTGCTTCTATGTGATTATTTCATGACTTCCAACATATCAAATTTGAAAATATCCTAGAATTCTTGGAAGAATTCTATCAATAAAACATCAAGTCTAGGGGATTTTCCATTTTTCATCTTGAACACTATCTCCTCTACCTCCTCTAGAAGGATGGAGCTAATAAGCACCTCATTCACCTCATTAGGCACTGTGATAGGGAGAATTTAAGTGTTAGAAAATGAACAGCAAATAAAAGAGAGAAAATAACACTAAAAAACACTCCACACCTCAAAATTATCTTAGTTGGATTCAATACAAAATAAAGACAACAAAATGGAACCTTTTACCTTGTTTCGAATCGATCCTTTCTTTGGCCCTTTAATCTTTGGTGTTGTATGCTCCTTGGATGGCAAGGGATGCAAATGTGGATTGTAAGATGGATGGAAAATGGATGAAAGTATGAAAAATGGCTAAGTATGGCTCAAGTAAATTTTTTTTGTAAGAGTTTGGCTAGCATGAATGATCTCTCCTAAAATGAGAGAAAAGAGGGGGTATTTATAGAAATTTTAGAATTCTCTAGGGAAATGGACAGTTGAGATTGAGCCACCAAGATCAAGATGTAGGGCTAAAGTGAGTTGAGAACTCACAAGTCCTCAAATCTTGACACGTGGCATACAAAGTGGCTTGAAAAGGATGATGTGTACATGATGTGGAAGGATAGTACATGAAATGGAGGGAGTACATAGTACCTTGGGATTGGGACAAGATCTCCTCATAAAGGAGGTACTTGTCCCCATGTGGGTGAGAGGATATGTGTGGAATTAAAAATTCCTCAAATATCCTCATGGGGATGAGAAAAGAAATTTTAAATTCCAAGGGATGCATTGGGGGATTAAATGTGAATTAAAAATTCACATGGAGAATGGAGTGCCTTCTCCAAATGGAGAAAGCATTTAATAAAGTTGACTTAGGACACATTCCATAAATGACATGGAGATTAGTTTGCCATAATTAAATGATTAAGGTTGTGCAAGTACTTGATTAAACAAATTAATGACATATTAGAAGAGGGTTAGATTTCACATGTGACTTGATGTGACAAGTCAAAAATCACATGGGGAAAAGTAAAAGGAATTTAATATTCCTTGGAAGGATAAAATGAATCAAAAATTCCTTAAGAGGTTGATTAGGCTACCTAATGAATGATTAGAGGAGGGTTAGGTGGCTAAGAGAGATTAGAGGCCAACTTGCAAAAGTTGGAGGATGTGACATCCTAATCAAGGATTAGGCATATGCACATCCCAATGATAAGATTAGGAGAATAATTAGGATTGAGAAAGAGATGTGACATGAAGGGAATTAAATAAATGGCATATTTATTTAATTCATTTGATAAAGGGGGGAAGGTATTTAATTATTTAACTAGATACTTTCGAGATTAGAAGAACTTTAGAGGTATTAATTAAATAATAGTGATATTACTTAATTAATGCAAATAAGGGGATGCTTAGATAAAAGGGGATAAATTTGGATAAATTAAGTGTCCAAATTTAGGTGTATACAGGCACAACAGAGGGATGTACTAAAAAATGATATTCTCTTCACTTCTATAACAAGAGAGTCCTCCTTGAATAAAGTAGAATAATATTAAATAACCTCCTATGAGATATCCCTAAATAAAGATAACTGTTGTCCCTAGGAAGACACCAATGAGGATATGAAACTACCATGTCTTATGTCTTTGACAGAGTTAAAGAAGAAATTTGTATTCCTATTTCCCTCCTGAAGCTAGTCAATCCTAGACTTTTGTTTCTAAAAAGTCTCTTCTCACAACTCCCATTCTGCTAGCTCCTTCATGGCTTCCACTTCTTCTCTAAGGGAGTCCTTGGTAATCCCTTGATCCCTATTCTATTTGGTGATGGTATCCAAGCAATGTTGGGAAATTATTTTTTTATTAAAATATTCCCAAAACTCTACCTATTCCACTTCTTAAGTTTATACTTCACAAATTGGAGCCTCTTGACAAAAGTATACATAGTTGTGCCATGCTCAAACATGCCTTTACCCCACCACTCCTTATAAGATCTTGCAAAGAAGGCTCATGCAACCACATAAGTTGGAATTTGAATGAAGGGTTCTTAGAGGCACCCCTCCCACTTGCAGATAATTTGATAGGCTAGTGATATGAACCTCTCTAATCCAAAATCTCTGAATTGGTAACCCAATTGTTGTCAATCCAAAAACTAGAGACTAGAAACCTATCCAATCTCACAAAGATAAAACCCTCCCCACATCTCCTATTACTCCACGCAAAAATACCATTACCTAGCTTTATATCTATCAAGTTTAGAAATGAAATATTATCTCTAAAAACTATAGAGGAGGACTCAGGCCTATCCACCCCTCCCCTCTTTTCCTCCAAACCGATAATAGCATTAAAATCACCATCTAGGATATACAGGAATAAAGGAGCTAGGGACCAAACATACCTAATATGATCCTAGAGATAATATTTGCTAGGGAAATCAATTGTAGCATAGATATTGGTAAACAAGATGACTTCACCAAAGTCAAAACTCGAGGCTGCCATAGATAAGGAATTTTTGTTGGCAACCCACTAAAGAGGAGAAATCTTGTGTGGGGTCCCAAAGATAGACAATTCCTCCATCACTACCTTATATCCCAGTGCACTGATATTGACCTCTCCACCATATCTTGAAAGCCATGTTGAACATACCTTCCATTAACAACTTAGACTCCCGGTGAATAAAACATCAAGATAATGCACCTTAATCAATTCCTAAACAACCTTTTTTCTAGGGGTGTTGTTCAAACCCATTGCATTCTAGGAAAGGGAAATTATTCAGAGAGTTAGAAAAATGGGAGTCAATAGTCTTGACTAAACCTAACTCCACCAAATTCTCCTCCATTAATTTAATTTTATCTTGATCTTTATTTCTCCCCAACTTGGAAGACTTATTTTAACCCCCCTTTTGAAGTTCTTTTGTTGCAATCCCAATGTAGGCATGACTATATTGCCTTTATCAAGTTCTTGAGCCGCTACCTTCGACAATAGTTCAAGTAAAGCCAATACCGAACCTTCACCCAACTCATTTATCTCAAGAGGAACCAACTCACCAAGGCTCACTTGAATTTGGTTTATATCCATCCAAGAAGCTACCTGCTCATCCCCCAAACTGTTATGACTCTCTTTGGAAGCCAATTGATCTGCCCCCAGATTATCTAATTTAGAGAACAACCTATCTAGATTTCCCTCATGCTGATCAATATCCTCCAAATCCTCAAAATGATTATAAGTCACATCATTTTGTCTATCCTTTAGAGTTCCCTTCAATCCTTTTCCCTTGTTACAAGGCTTAATAGGGCTAAAACTCTCCTTATCAGTTTCCCCCTCTAACATAGGGGTTTCCCTTTATCCTTCGAAGCAGGTGGATGAGAAGACATTTTGGTTGTAGCCCCACTAGTGGACACCCCTGATGAACTAAGTTTGGGACATTTCCTCTAAAATGCTCATACTCATAATAGATCTAACAACAAAATGGGAGAGCTTTGTAATCAAGTTGTTGAATCCATGAAGTGGATCCAACTTTATTTTCCATCTAATCTAGTAATGGGTTATTTAAATCAATTTTAATACAAATACAAGAATTTGAGATTACCTTCTTATCCAATGTTTGTTGAGATGGACCAATTGATTTTCCTAGGAGAAAATCAATCATCTGTAAAATATTATTCCTCCAAAGCTCTAGTGGTATCCAAGGGAGCCTTATCCAAATCGAAACCCTTGACGATAGCTCCTCAACTAGATTAAATCCAATATGTCAAGGTTTAATAAACAACCCCATCTGATTGTATAAATAGGGACCCCCTTCATAAGCCTTATTTAGATCCTTCATGTAGGAGAAAACCACCATGAAATAGTTATTAACTACCTATATAACCTCCATATCTCCATCTAGATTCCAAGTCCAATGAGTCCATAATTCCAAAAATGGAAGAGAAACAAAATTCCTCATAAAATTGTAAATTAAAGCATGATTACTCAAATATTTAACATCCTTCACTATTGAGTCTGGTTGAATTAATAAAACTAGGCGAGAGAAAATCCTCTCCAAACAACCATTTACCTTTAGAGCTCGAGGTCCCTCGATTAGAGACAAGGCCCCCTCGTTCAAAGATTTTATTAAAAAATTAATCACTTTGGCATGATCTAATGAGAATGGATCTACCCTTTTCAAAATCTTAGAGAAAAGACATATTGTCAAAAACCCCAAAATCTTCACCCAACACCATAAGCAACAAAAAAACCAAACAAAGGAAAAGAAATCCCCAACACTCCACCCACCTACAAAACTACCCCTTCACCAAAACCACCTCATGAAACCCCACATTACACCTTGCAAAACCCCCACACTTTGCCATAAAATGCACGAGTTCCCTACCCACGCCACAACTAGCCACAAATTGTAGAGAAAAGACAAAGGAGGGTGGTGGGCAAAGGGTAGTCACGCCCTACCTCACATTGCAAAACTCATCCCTCTTGATGTCATTTGTAGTGCTCTGCATTTTTATTTATATTATTGTAGATAAATATATAATATACTATTTTTATTATATTATATGTATAGTATAATTTAACTTATGGAAAAATTACCTTTACAATTTGAATAATATTATATATAATACAATATATAACATTATGTTCGATAGAACCTAAACAAGTAATCTTGATGTCTTAGGTATGAAATGATTCATTGAAAATTAAAATAAGACTCCTTGTTTGAACAATTTCAAAAAAATTACCACATGAAGCTAAGATGGAAGCACTACATAGTGCAATGAGAAAAAAAAATTAGGAAGATTGACATCAAAAGTGATTTGATAATATGCATTAATGTCATCACAAGAAGGAACTCCATCGAGTAGAAATTAAAACTAGCAATAACACCTTGGTGTGCAATGGGTACATCGAAGATGTGTGAAAAGTAAATTAGGGAAAATTTTGGTCTATTTTTTCCATTCATTTGTGCACTATACATGAGCTCAATTGCTAGGCCATTTAGAAAATGATTTTTTTGTGCAAAAAAGGTGTCAATGGAGGAGTGATAGCTTCACATAAACTATGCATCCACTTATGGGGATTCAAACACAACTAAAAAAAACCTTTAAATCATGAAGATAATCATGCTCCATTACCAACAAGCTCATGTTATATTTACAATAGGCAGAGGGAGACAAAGGTGTAAGGAGATAGAGATGGAAATGGAGAGGGATATGGAGAGGAGACAGAGAGATGAAGAGAGAGAGGATAGATGGATAGATAGAGATGGAAGAGATAAATATATATAGAGGGGGAGATAGAAAGATAAAGATAGAAATAGAAAGTGGTAAATAGTGAGAGGGAAATTTATAGGGGTAGAGAGAGATGGAAATATAATGAGATAGAGATAGATGGAGAGATAGAAGAAGAAATATGGAGATAGAGATAGAAAGGAAAAGAGATAGAGGTAGAGATAGGGATGGAAAAACAAGGAGTGTGCGTGTATGAGTAAGAAAAAGATATGGAGAGAGATAGATGTGTTTAAATAGATATAGAGGAAGGGGGAGGGAGAGAAATAGAGAGAGGAGAGAGAAGTAGAGAGATATAGAAAGAGGGAGTAATAGGGAGAGAGAGAGAGAGATGGAGAGATAGGGATAGAAAGAGGGAGACATAAGGATATACAAGAGAGATAGAGAGATAGATATAACTTTGGAAAGATAGAAGGGGTGAGAAAGATAAATATATAGAGGGAGAGATGTAAGGAGAGAGGAAGAGGGAGAGGGATAAATAGAGATAAATAGGGAGATAATAAAAGAGGCAGAGATGGAGAGAGAAAGTTAAAGATATAGGAAACGATATATAGAGAGAGGTAGAGAGGGATATGTAGAGAGAGTGGGAGATATGAAGATAATAAGATAGATAGAGATAATGTGTTATAAATAGAGAGGGAGAGGGAGAGATGGGAAGATAGAGATAGGGGGGAAATAATGAGAGATAAAGGATGTGATAGAGACAACTAATAGAGAG
>VDFB02088493.1:0-25061 GCA_007258455.2 Sequoia sempervirens | reverse complement strand
ATGTAACCAATTAAGTAACAATTAAAATTCTCTGTAAAATAATCACATAGACCTCTCAATAACATACAAATCTAGAAAACTTAGCACACAGTGGATCTCACAAGAATTCTAGGCGAGGTTTCAAGTGTTGAGATTAGGTATTGTACACCTTATATAAAAAAATATATTATAATATTGTAGATTAAATAATTATTTAGTGTGGTGCATCTAGGAGGTGTGTTTAGCCACATTAGATATTTAAATTAAATAAGATTAAATCATTTGTACAAATAAAATAAAATAACAATACCACTACTTGCCTTTGAGATAATATAAAATTAAAAAATCCCATAAGTTGCAATTAACCATAAAAATTTAAAATTTTAATCCAAAATTTTCCCTCATATCTTTCTTTTACCATAGTACTCTATCTTTTCTATAGGAATACACTGGATGAGATAGTTAACAATTATATTGTTAATACTTTGTCTTTTGGTTAAAATTTAGATTTATAACCACATGTTTATGAATATAAATATTTATTATTATTTTTTTGAGACACTTTGAAATAAATATTAATAATCTTATTAAATAATTTTAAGTACATTAGTTTCACTTTATATTAGTGTGGGTTTGAAGGCTTGAATTTTTTTCCCTATTTATTATGCCATTTAGTCTTCGTATTATTATAAAAATATATTATAAGGTATCAACTTTTAGTGCATTCTTAGAAATTTAATATCTAATAGAATTAAATACTTGGTGGCTATAGATCCACTTGTCCATTTATCTATTTGATGAATATCTAATTTTTTGACATTTTATGATCAAACACTCTATTCATGATTAATGATATTTTTTGAAACTTTTTACATAAGAATTTTATGTAATTTTCTTTCAATTTACATAAAGTAAGAATAAAAGTCAAATAAATTAACTACCAACTTATTCAATCTTAGAGTTAAATAACATAATCTAAGACTAACAAATATTTCTTCTAATTTTTTAGTAATTAACCATAAAAATATAAAATCTCAATCTAAGATTCTTATGCACTTAAGAGTTAAATAACACAATTTAAATTTTATTTATTTATCTAGGTGTTGTGTTCAACCATATTATAAAAAAATATTGTAAAATATGAGATGCAAATTAATAATTAATAAGATTAAATACTTGATGGTTATAGATGAATTGTCAATTTAACAAAGATAATAGTAAAAAATAAAATACATTAGCTAATCAAATTGCTCAAAAATATTTTTAAAAAATTATTTTATTAAAATAAGTCATAATTTTTATAAAATATAAATATTTACTTTACATAAAAAATACAAACCATATAATTTATTTATAAATACACTTAGTAAAAACCACTTATTTAATTACATGGAGGTGCATTATATAATGACACTAAGGACTCCAAATTAACCATGTACATAAAATTAAAACTATAATTTTTATTAAATAAAATTATACTAATTCTTAAATTATTTAATAGTAAAATAAAATAACTCTTAAATAAATAGAAATAAAATAAATTCTTTTTAATAAATAAAATAATCATTAAGTGATAATGACTGTCATTCGACTCAAAATTTGGGAGGATGGCGCGTCTGTTCTGTGCGAGCCGAGCTAGGGCACCCGTGCCCTAGCTCGTTTTTCTGATCTTCTTGTCTGTGCACCGTGGGGAGGGTGGGTTCTAGTTGTGTTGGGTTCTTTCCTGGTCGCCTGGGGTTTTTCCCTTGTTCTTGGTGGTCCGTGGGCTCAGCAGGTTCTCTTTTGTTGTCGTCTGGTTTAGGGCCGGCACTGGTGGATCTCTCGGCTGGTGGGCGTGGCGTTTTCCTGTGTGGGTGCTGCTTCTGGCGGCTGTCTTCTTTGGTTGGGGGCTGAGTGTGGGGCTGTAGTGGCGAGGTGTGGGGTGGTGCGGTGTGGTTGAGGCTTGGGGCTGCGTGCGGGGCTTTGTGGTGCCGGGGTGTGGGGTGTAGTGGAGTGGTGGGATCTGGGTTCGGGGCTTGTGTGGGGTGGTGTGAGAGGTTTTTGTGGGGACCCCTCCTTGGGGAGTGCGTGTGGGGCTTTCCCTCGTGGGGGAGCTATTGCTTCGGTGGTCATTGAGGACTTGGTTCTCCGTCAGGGGCCTTTTTTTCTCAATGGAGGCTGGGGGGCCTTCGGGGGAAGAACCTAAGCTGGATTTTCGATCTGCTCTTGGCTCGAAACCCTTGCCTTCGGGGTCTCGTCTTCATGATAATATTTTATTTTCTCAGAATGCGGAAAAAAATGAGGTGGGATCGTCAGGAGGGTTTCGTGTTCCAAAGATTAACGGTTGCCTTGAAAGGTGCAAAGAGAGGCTGAATGTTGTGATCCCGATGGAGATGCTCGCGGATGATATTGAGTACTACTCAAGACATTCGTTGTATTGCAAATTTTTGGGTTTGAAAATTTCTCTGCAATTTTTGGAGAGCTGGGCTCGAAGGACTTGGATGCCAATAGGGGAGATGGAGATTCGGCTCCTCGCTAATAACTATTTCATGGTCACGTTTGACTGCATGGCGGATAGGATCAAGGTTTACGAAGGAGGCCCGTATTTTTACAACCAGGTGGGCTTGTTTATCAAGCCGTGGCATGCAGGCTTTAATCCAACTGAGGAGATCCCTAGTCGAGTTCCGGTCTGGGTTAGATTGCCGAGGTTACCGGTTGAGTGCTGGCGGGAGGATGTTCTGCACTTACTAGCCTCAATGCTTGGTAAACCTGTTGGTTCCTCGCAGCAGACACAGTTCAAAAAGGTAATGACTTTTGCCCGATTTTGTGTGGAAATTGATTTAAGTAAACCTTTGCCAGATTCTTTAGAAGTGTGCGCAGGTTCTTACTCATGGGTTCAACAGCTTGATTATGAGACCTTACCTTTTAGATGTCGGTTATGTCATGAGTATGGACATTTACTGCGTAGATGCCCAAGGGCCAAGCCTTTGGAGACTAATTCCTCTCTGCCACCTAAGAATCCTTCTGGGTTGGATAAGGGTAAAGGTCCTGTTCAGGGTGGTGGTCCTGGGGAGGATGGCTTTCTTCCTGTCAGATCTCGGAATAGAAATAAGGGGCTTAAAAGGCCCCTGAATGAGAGACAGGATGAGGATTCTTTAAACAGATTTGAGGTGTTGGAGGGTCTTAGCCAGCAAGAAGTGAATCCTGGGTTGGTTGATTTGGATCAAGGCAGGTTGGATGGTGAACAGCAAGGGCAGTTGGTGGAGCTAGCATTGGATAACCATCAAGTGGGAGTGGATTCGGCCGTTCAGGGTGCTGAGCTGGGGGAGGGAGGCTTTGGTCAAGAGGGGATCAGCCCTAGGATCTCCTCTGCCCCTCAGGTGGTGGGAACCTTGCAGATGGAATCAGACTTAAAGTTGGAGGCTCAAAGTGAACCAGGTAGCGTGGTGGTGAAAGACAGAGGGGCTGGGTCTTTCCATGATCAGAAAGCTGGTTCGGTGGGGGGAAAAAGCAATAAGGCTTCTCCTCAATTAGGCATCCTCCAAAAGGATTTCAAGAAAGGAGGGGTGGAGAAAGGTTCCAAGTTGGGCAGGAAGAAGGACTTGGAGAAGATTAAGATGATTGGGGAAAATTTGGTGGAATCAGGGTCAGTTAAGACTCTGGACTCTCACTTCACAAGCCCTTTGAAATGATTGTCCTATCCTGGAATGTTAGGGGCTTGAACAGTGGCCCTCGACAAAAAGCTGTTCGGAATTTAGTTAGATGTCAGTATCCTGATATTCTCTTTTTACAGGAGACAAAGCTTTCTGTGGATGGTATGATGGGCATTATGCCCAAGCTGTGGAGGAATGGTGATTGCCAATGCATTGGTGCTCTGGGTGCCTCTGGTGGGGTTGCTTGCTTATGGAACCCTCAGAAGATTTGCCCCCTATGGTGGTTTTCTTTCAAATCCTCTATCTCTATGGTGGCCTCTTGTTATGAATCTGGGGAAGTGGTTCTTCTCTCCAACATTTATGCGCCTGTGGACTTGCAGGGCAAGCAAATTTTGTGGTCAAATATTCGGTATGTGAGAAGTATGAACCCTTACCTGCCATGGATTATTGGGGGTGATTTCAATGCTATCACTGAGATCGCTGAGAAGCGGGGGGGTACCATGAGATTGGAGGCTTCTGCTCTCCTCTTTCAGGATAATATTTCTGTTTTGAATCTGGTGGATATCAAGCCAGGTAACGGGCACTTTACTTGGAATAATCGACGCTCTGGTGAACATGGCATTGCAGAGCAGCTGGATCGGTTTATGGTTTCCTGCTTTTGGGTGGGGGATAGGTGGGTTACTTGCTCAGAGATTTTGGACTGGAGGGGTTCGGACCATTGGCCCATTAAGCTTTCTATCAGCCCGGTTGGGCGGACCCACAAGCCCTCTTTCAAATTCCAGCTTATGTGGCTGCGGGATCCCGATCTCCATGATTATGTTGCTCAGTGGTGGCAGGAGGGAAGACCATCTTTTGGTACATCTATGTATGTTTTTTCTAAGCTTCTTCAGTTTGTTAAATATAAGATTAAACGCTGGAATAAGCAATGTTTTGGGAATATTTTTAAGGCCAAGGCTGATGCACAAGCTAAGTTGGATGGTATTACGAGGTTGTTGAGGGAGAAAGGGGTGTCTGAGGCTCTATTGCAGGAGGAATCTAGGGCTTTGAAAGATTTGGAGGAATGGGAATTACGGGAGGAGATCTTTTGGAAACAAAAGTCTTGGATTGACTGGCTTCAGGAGAGGGATAAAAATTCTGCCTTTTTCTTCAACTCTGTGAAGGCACGAAGGCATGGTAACTCTATTCCTATTTTGATTTCGGATGGAGGAGAGAGTTTGAATTCTTTTCAGAGTATCTCTGATGAGGCAGTTCGTTATTTTTATAGCCTTTTTAGAGAGGATGTGCAGGGGAACTTGGGGGGGGAGGCACAGGTCCTTTCTTGCATCCCCCATTTGGTGTCTCAGGAGATGAGAGAGGATCTTATGGGGGAGATCACGCTTGAAGAATTAGAGGGGACGGTGTTTCAAATGAAGAAAGAAAAAGCTCCTGGCCCTGATGGTTTCCCGGTTGAATTCTTCCAAGAGTTTTGGGAGATCATCAAGCTGGATTTATTGGAGGTGGTCAAGGAGTCGCAGCGGAATAAGCAAATGCTTAAGGCTCTGAATTCCACTTTCCTGGATCTTATTCCGAAGTGCGATGGAGCGGATAGGTTGAGCCGCTTCCGGCCTATATCCTTGTGCAATGTGGTGTATAAGATTATCTCGAAGCTAATTGCCAATAGGCTGAAAAAGTGGTTGCCGTTACTCATATCTGAGGAGCAAAGTGGTTTTGTGGAAGGCAGGCAGATTCTAGATGGTATTGTTTTGGCTACTGAGACCATCCATTCTATGGCTAATTCTAGGGTTAAGGCTATGTTTATCAAGTTGGACATGGCAAAGGCGTATGATAGAGTCCGTTGGTCCTTTCTTCAGAGGATCCTTGCTACTTTCGGTTTTGAGGATGATTGGATCCAATGGGTCATGAGTTGCATCACGTCTGTGTCCTTCTCTGTGTTAACTAATGGGATGCACTCAGAGTTGTTTGAGGCTTCACGTGGGATAAGACAAGGGGATCCTCTTTCCCCTTACCTTTTCATCTTGCTTGTGGAAGGCTTGGGGCGCCTTCTGAGGAGCCAGGTGGAGTTGGGGCTTATTCAGGGGTGGCGGTGGGGTGGTGATTTACCTCCATCATCCCACTTGCAGTTTGTGGATGATACTGCCTTGATGGGAGCGGCTACTGTGAGGGAGGCTACTAATATTCGTCAGGTGTTGGATAGGTATCTTGAGGCTTCAGGTCAAGCAATCAATGAAGATAAGTCTTCCATTTATTTCTTTAATACTCTGAATCCTATTCAGAGGCGGATTGCTCAAATTCTTCGTTTTCAGATAGGGACCCTTCCTATGTCTTACCTTGGGGTTCCTATCTCGGTGGGAAGATTATCAAGGGAGTCATGGCAGCCTATTCTGGATAAATTTCGACTGAAGGTTACCCATTGGACCAATCGGTGGTTGTCCTTTGCTGGGCGGGTTCAATTGCTGAAGTCTGTGGTCCAGGCTCTCCCTATTTATCGATGTATGCTTCAGGTGGCTCCGATGGGATTTGTTTCTGAGTTGGACTCTTTGGCAAGACAGTTTTTATGGGCTGGTAGTGTGATGACTTCCAAGTGGAGTTTGGTTAAGTGGGATACAGTTTGTTGTCCTAAGCAGCTTGGGGGTTTGGGGTTGAGACATTCCTCTCTGGCAGGGATAGCGTTGGCGGCGAAGCTTTATTGAAGATGGTGCACTGAGAAGGATAGGATTTGGGCTAGGATTTTGTCCTATAAGTACTTTCAGGGTATTCCTAGAGATGATATTCCTCATTATCCTCTGTTAGGTAAGGGCTCAGCAGTGTGGGCTACCCTCAAGAAGGGAGCAATGCTTATCAAGGATGGTTTATTTTGGATTTGCAAGAGGGGGACTGAGGTGCAATTCTGGTATGATTCCTGGGATGGATACCCTCCCATCCTATCTCAGTTCCCTGAACTGATGGCTTTGAGTAGGAGTTTCGAGGATGTTGGTTGGACGAGGGTAAGTGATTTTAAGGTAATTTCTTACCAGGGTCAGCTTGTGAGTTCTAGATGGAGAACTCCTGAGGAGTGGCCGATTATGGGCATGGAGGAGGATTGTAGGATTCTACAGAGTATTCTTTTGAGAAGACAATGTAATCCTTTAAGGGACAAGGACATTCTTGCTTGGTCTCCTAATCCAAAGGGGCACTACACGGTTGCGTCTGGATATCGGAGGCTTTTATCTCAAAGGTTTGAGGGGGAGGAAGTTCCGTGGTGGAAGAAGGTTTGGAACAAGTTTTCTTGGCCGAAGTGTAACTGCTTTGCCTGGATTTTGGCTTGGAACAAGTGCCTGACTTGGGACAAGATCCAAATGCGCGGCTTTCAGGGACCGTCTATGTGTGTGATGTGTGGGAAAGGTGAGGAAAATTCTTCGCACCTTTTCTTCCGGTGTCCTTTCTCCCTGCAGCTCTGGCATTTCTGGTGGAGTGTTTGGGGAAATCCGTGCATTCACGCTTCCTCTTTAGTTGAATTCTGGACTAGCTTGGGCAGGCCTCCCTCGAGGGCCTCCTTTTTGCAGGATGTGTGGCTGGCTGGCCCAATCTTTTTGTTGTGGCAGATTTGGCTTGAAAGGAATAGGAGGATTTTTCGTGGCGAATTGTTGCAGGTTCAGCAGGTGTGGGGCAGAATTCTTGGGATGATCCAGGAGACTATCCATGCCAAAGGGGATGTGGAGCTTCCCTTGGATAAGAAGGATGCTGAGGTGGTGGCTCGATTGGGTATCCAGGGGTTTTCCCCTGGGGCAACTTGTGGGCGGAAGGGCAGTCGAGTGAGGCAGCGTGTCCAGAGGCAGGGGTCCTGGGTGCTTCCCCCTGAGGGAACCTTGAAGGTTAATACTGATGGTTCATCTAGGGGAAATCCTGGCCCAGCTGGTGTTGGAGGGGTTGGGCGGGATTCCTCGGGATCGGTGGTGTTCCTATTTTCCATTCATATGGGAACACAGACTATTAATTTTATGGAAGGTTGGGCGATTCTTTATGCTTTGAGGAAGGCCTACGAGCTGGGGTGGCGTAGGGTTATTTGTGAATCCGATTCTCAGGTTCTAATTAACTTACTTAATCAAGGGAGGAGTTTGGATGTGAATTGGCAGTTGGCGGTTCTGGTTCAGCAGATTTTGCAGATTGGATCTCTTATGGAGAGAGTGTCTTTTGTCCATATTCCGCGGGAATGGAATAGGACGGCTGACTGTTTGGCCAAATGGGCTTCAGAGCGTCTTGAGGATTGGAAGATTGATGATTGGGCTCAAATCCCTCCTGAGCTTAGCTCGGATTTGGAGAGGGTCCTTGCTGAAGATACTAGGGGTGCTGAATGATTTGGTTCTGGCTCTTGTTGGCGTCTTATGTTCTTTCCGGGCTTTTGCCCCTGGCTTTGCTGTAATTCTGGTTTCTGAGTTTCAATAAAATTTTTACCCCTTTTTTATTAAAAAAATAAAAAATAAAAAAAATCATTAAGTAAATAAAAATAGTTTTTCAAATAAAATAAAATAATTCTTAAGCAAACAAAATAGCCAATTCATGTCAATGAGGTTGTGGTTAAATAATAAAGTCATAAGGTTATCAAGATGGAGATCCATGTTTGAATCTTCAATTTGACATCTATAGAAATTCTAAGTGGCGACTCTTGGAACTCCATTATGACTTCTAAGTTAATTAGAGTTGAATAAGTGGCTTCTAAGTTGAATATATTGAAGGGGAGAAGGTCCCCTTGTAACCTTTGATGGTGTGGGGCTAGTCTAAATAAATCATCCTTATTAATTAAAAATTAGAATCTAGACATTAATGAACATATATATAATGAGAGCTGATATAAGTTGTCATATAAGAATTGCAAAGTTTAGTTTCACACTCATACATGTCAATTTTATAGTCATGGAAATGAACTATAATTTAAATATAAGCCCTCGTTTTAATATATTAATAGATCATCTCATAGTATGTACACAATAAGATCAACATCAAACCAAAACCAAACACCTCTTATAAATCCTTTCATTAACCTAAATTAAATTGTTATATTTCTTAATAACATTTTGATTTCATAATCCATGATGATAGTACTGAGATTTCCAATTGTAACTATGTGCTCATTTTTACATCAACATTTGGAAGTACACTCCATGATCCATCCTCAAACTATCTTATTATTTCATATAATTTTATTGCTTTACTTATAATTAAATATAAAGATTAAAAAATTTCATTAAATTTTCACATCTATTAATCTAATTCAAATGATATTATAAATCTAATACTATCTTGATTTAATATAATTTTTTACATAAAAAATAAAATTACATCTCAAAAATATTAACAAAATTTAAGTCAAGAAACATATATTATAAAATATTTCACAAAAGATCAGAAGAAAAATTTGATTACAAGAGCATCTCCATAAAAGCAGGCACTAATAACACTCTCTACCAAACAAATGTAATGAAAAATATACCACATTCGAATATTAAACAGTTTTGTACACGTATGGGTGGAATTCATATGAAAAAGGACATAAGTAATTCTTAAAATAAATTAAATTTTTTATTTTGAAACTTGTGGCATATAATTGAACGCATGCAAGTGGGGGGGTCCCTTTTTCACGTGGGATATATAAAATAAAACATTTGACTTATTTATTTTTGGTAAGGCCATTTTCATTCACTTTCCACGGAAGCATGCCCTAACACGCCAATAAAACAAATACATCACCTTTCCCTTAGATTGTTGCCCTCGTGGCAAACGACAAATACTAGTCAAACGTAGTCCATTGGGACACGTCAGCACTAGATCTACGCAGATCACGTCTGACCGTTGATATCCCAAAACCCTCGGGGTCGTCCATCGCATGTCTCCAGAATCGCGGAGGAATATTCGAGTAGAGCTAATGAGGCCCGTCCGATGAAACCAACGGTGCAGATCGTTCGATGCCTAAACCCCAGCGAACGAAGGTGCCGAGGTGTTAAGGGATACCTGTGGCGGGCGTCTCAATATTTTTAGCGGAAGCATTTATTTTCTTCACTTGCTTAAAGCCTCTGCATTTGTTCCTTCAGCTGCAAGGATCTACCGTGAAGTTGCTCTTTCCGGCGTGTTGTCCTCGAAACGGTAAGATTTCTCTCCAGATCCAGATCGTGTGTTTTTCCGTTTACTGGGCTAAAATGGCGCAGGAAAACCCTGATTTTATTATCTGTTGGGGAAAATGGAGCTGGAAATATATTTTTAGAGTTGTCTGCTTCGGGTTTTTGAGAGCAAATAGGCACCTGTTGTAATATATTTTCGCATTTTATTTATTTCATGTTTATTTATTTATTGAATTTTCCCAGTCGAAAACAGCAATGTTTGGTCACAAATCGCGTAATTTTTTGGTTCAATCTGTAGAAATAGAGCCGGAAGACAAATGCTTTTGTAGTGATTTGCACGAATTTTTCGTTAGACATTTGAAATTCTGCAGGAGATAAGTCAACTTTTGTTTATTTTCATTTAGAAGTCTGCTTGAAAGATGTATGGTTGATTTAGACTTCAATAATGGACAGAATGAGATCTAATGCGATAAAATTTTGGCATTTTATTTTTTAACGGTTCTTTAAAAGAAAATTGGTCGATATTTCTTTGATTCGAAAGTGGTAAAGAGTTTGTCAAAGATCGCGTCTTTCTTCCGTTAAATCGATAAAAATGGCTTTAGGAAATATTAATTTTCAAAATTGATTTCTATTTTCATAGAATAATCTGCTCAACTTTTGTGATTGTTTTAGGTGCGAATAATTCTACACCTAATGTGTCGGGGTTTATCATATTTTATTTCTTTTATTATTTTTTCTTTGGTGACGTCTCTCTGGTTCGATATGAGGTGATTTAGTCCAAGATCTCGTAGTTTTCCTGTTCTATCGACAAAAATGTTGTGGAAAACACAATTTTTGCAGTCCATCACTTGAGGATTATTTGTTTATTTTTTAAGAGTTAAATCGTGAAAGAGATAAATTGATTTTGTGTGATTTCGCTTGGATTTTGTTGAATCTCATGGTTTAAATGGTGCAAGATATATTTTTTTTGTTTTGGTGTTTTCGTTGAAATTGTGTCTACACTGCGTATGTTTGGTGCAGGGGTAAATATGCCACATAATGAGATCTAATGTAATGAAATTTCCTCCTTTTTTTGTTTTAATTTGTTTCCCAAGGTTGCTTGTTTTTGTGGTTGAATTTTCAAACTTGGCGCTGGGAAACATATTTTGTGTAGTTGATTGGTGAAGGATTTCTTGATTTGAAATGGTTAGCAAGATGAGTCAAATTTTGAGTATTCTTGCTGAGAAATGCTTAAAACATATCACAAAATATTAAAATAAATGAAGCCTAGCATTTGTCTGATGTCAATCACTAGAAAATGGCTAGATTTATCAAATCATGTGTGCATTCGGCATGAGGGCATATGTCTCAAGTTGATTTTTTAAACTTTTGCTTGGAAGTCGGTTTAAACATGTTCATATTGGGCCAAAATAATGGACAAAGCTTAGTGCAATGAAATATAGCGTTTGATTTTTTTTGTTTGACATTGTCTTTAACTGTGGTGGTTCGCTATATTGTGGAGCGAATGCCTTTTAATTTTGACAAGGGATGTCTCTGCTCAATATCAAGCATTTGCATGGTTAGTGCATTGAAGGGTTTTGAGGCAACGTATTTGAGAGTTAGCTTGGCAATATGGGCTGAGAAACTGAGTGGATCATTTGTTTTATTTGGTGTCATTTGCAATGATGCACGAGTATGTGATGTTTGTTGGTACTTATTTTTTATCACACAAAATTTTATCTGAATATTTGGTCTATTGCAGTAAATTAGTTCTTTGCATACCCAATAATCTACTCAATTCTTCATCAAATTGTTTTGTCCACTGTTTCAAATTTCTAGGTAAATCTTATTTAGTGTTGGATCTTCTTTTATCCAATGGTTGCTAGAGACTGACTTATTAGGCATGAAATTGTATAGGATTTTCAGTGACTACAGTTTTTGTAATATTTTGGAGATGATGATTGTGAATAGGTGTATATAATTCCTTTTATAACCTAAATCATTAGAGTTTCAATATATTTACAAGAAATGCCAAACGTTGTATAAATCAAGATTCTCTCCACAATGATGACTACTACTGGTATGTACATTCCATTCCTGTGTTATAAGATCCTTCCTTCTAACAATCAAGAAGTTAAATCTCCTAGAACAGAAAATTATTGTTTCTTATGTTGGACAAGCGAAGATCTATGTACAGGTCATGTTAAATGTGTCCACTTTTCATTATTTGTGCTTCTGTTGCTGTTGATGAATCTGTTTCACATTTAACTTTTTTAGGATATTTTAAATTCTATACGCACAATTCTGCTCTTTAAACACTCTTCTCATGGCAAGCTTTGTACAAAGTTTTAAACATCTTATTTGTGTTGCCTTTTCATGAGGATTATGGCCGCAACAGAGTTTTACATTTGCTTACTGTGAATCTTGTATCTTTGCGTTGGAGGGTTTGAAGTTTTTAATTTCTAATAGTGCTTCCATGGATGAGCAATTCTTTATTTATTTCTGAAAGGGAGATACTTAAGTAGTTTTTTTGCATCTAAATTCTCCCAAAACTTTTAAGGATGCAGTGCCATGGAAGGGGCTTCAACTTGTATTGTTATTTTTTCAAAGACTGTCCTATGGTATCAAATACAATCCAGCTGCAAGAATAAAGTGATTTTTTCTCATTTTCAGCTATCATTGGGTAGGAGGATCTGAAAATTTTCCCCACCAGTTCAGAAAGTTTTATGTCTATGTGACACTTTACGTGACTTGTTTTTGAAGATTTTAAATTTTGACAGACATCTGGATTTCCATTAGCACATAGCTAGTATAATTTCTTATAGGAAATTTCTTGCTCTCCACAAAAGTGTTAAAAATTGATGGGTGTACATTTATAAATAAGCTACTAAATTTTCTTAGCAGCACACTTAGAGAAATTTTAGTTAGCTTCCCTCCATGGGACTGTAACTTATTGCTGGGAATTTTCTCAAATTTAAGTAGAAACAATGATTTTTTTTGTTGAGGATTCTTACTGCACCGGAGTTTTATATTTGTTTAACTATGAAGCTTTGTATCTTTGTGTTGGATAGTTTGGAAGTATATATCTTTTAATTAGTGGGCTCGTGGATGAGCCATTCCTGATTTATTTCCGTTGTGGCTGTGTAGATATTTTAGTGGTCTTTTGCAGCTAAACGTTTCCAAGGATTTAATTTTTTTTCAATTTTTTTAATATAATTAAGGATGCAGTCCCATTCAACTCCTATTGTTATTTCAAGGTTTGTCCTATGGAATAAAAAAAAATCAGCTACAAGAATAAAATGATATTTCCCATAAAATAGGATGAATTCATTTTCAATTGCTGTTGGTATGGTGGGCCTGAAAGCTTTTCCCATTAGCTTAGGAAGTTTTATGTCTGTGACACCCTGCATGACATGTTTGTAAAAAAATTATACTTAGATAAAATGTTGGATAATCCATTTGCACATATCTCATATAATTTCTCCCCAGAAATTTCTTACTCACACCTTAAATTTTTCTCAACAAAAATGAATTAAAAATTCATGGGATGACTTTTCTATAAGGCTCCTAGATTTTCTAAGCAGCACCCTCAGAAATTTTGGATAGCCTCCCTCCATGGGACTGTAGCTCAATACTAAGTAATTTGTCACATTTAAGTGGAAAAAATTGTGTAAAGAAACTACAAAAATTTGTTGGATGCAAGCTCACAATAGGCAAAGAAAATAATTGAATGGGTGCTGCAATTCTTCAATTCCTCCAATTTCTCTCCAAATGTTGTGGCATGGAGCAGTTGGGGCTTTGTAAATAGAGGGTTTTTTTCAGTGTACCACGGGGACGCGTTTCCCCCAAAATATGACCCGTTTCGGAAACAGGGACGTCCCGGGGACGGGGGGACGGGTACTTGGCATCCCCCGCCGTCCCGCCACCGCCACTAGAGCGCCGCCGGAGACGGGGAGACGTCTCCACGTCTCCAAGTTTCCTTGGAGACGTGTAGACGTCTCCAAGTCTCCTGGGGAGACGTCTAGGCGTTTCTCGGGAGGCTGGGAAACGCCTAGCCGTCTCCCGTCTTGAGACGCGTCAATGGACGCATAAATCAAATTTTAACTTAAATTTTTAGTTTATATTTATTTTCTTGTTGCCCTAAGTTGGCGTGGGCCCCACCCCTTCCTCTAAAACAACACAAAACAATGAAAACATTAAGATTTGATCATTTCAATCACATTCAAAGACTGATTTTTTTTTGCAGCCAGCTGAAGAAGAAGAAAAACAGTGAAGAAGTCTGATTGAAGGGGTGAAAATAAAGATTGCAAGTGTGATAGGAGTGAGAAGGAGCAAGAAGAAGAGGAGGAAGACGATTCTACTTCATTTTGGAGAGATTTTTCAAGCACAAGGTAGGGTTTTTGAAGTTTTTTTCAAATTTCTTGTTGTTTTTCAAGTTTTTGTTTTAAAATTTATTTTCTTAGTTTAAACTTTAAACTTGTTTTCTTTTTTTCTTATTCATCTCAAAGACTCAAAATCAGATTTGATGTTGAATCTTGAGAGCAAAATGATGAAGATGATTGAATCATTCATCATTTTGCCCTCAAGATTCAACATCAATTTTTTTATTTTAAAATTTTAATATTAAAGTTTAAAGTTAAACTGTTAAAGTGTAAACAGCTTGCTTTTTTAAATTTTTTTCCTCAGATCCTTTCTATTTCTCAAATACTATTAGTTATTAGTTATTACTTATTTATATTGCTTATAGAGCTTGCTTTTTTTTCCTCATATCCTTTCTATTTCTCAAATCCTTTTTATTTTCTAATTTCTATTTGCAAACTGCAAAGTAAAATTTCAAATTTGTTAACTTATTTCAATTTTCAATGTTCATTGTTTCAATTTGTTAAAGTAGGCTGATTTTATTTTAATTTTGTGAAATGCAGTGTCACTTTCACGATGAGCACCGAAGACATGAGTGGGGATGACATGGAAATTCACTCTCATAGTGAACATGATTCAGATTTTGAACCTGAGAATGAGGGGGATGACCATGGGGCTGATCCTGCAGCCCAATCTAGTTCCATGGCGAGTGCACCAGCTAGTACAGGTTGCCCTTCAGAAACTTTGGCAGAGTTTGCTAGGGGTCATTTTGATCCGAAGTCTCCTCTGAAACAGTTTACTACAAGAATACAAAGCACATCAAGTTCAGGTGGGGGAACAAGGAAGTGGAAGTGCAACATTTGTCATATGGAATGGTTTGGTAGCATCACTCAAGTGAATGCACACTTTCTTTTTTGGACAGGAAAAGGTGTTGAGCCTTGTAAGTTTTTGAAGGAGGCTAAAAATATAAAATATAGAATGGAGTTTAACAAGCTTTGGGGCATTCCAGAGGACACAAATATTTCAGTCCCTACTACTTTGACTGGTAGGGCAGCCCTTCAGCAAATCCAGCATGCATCAGTGCCACATACTTTTCAGACGGGAGGAATGATGTTTGGAACTTCATCCACTTCCACTTCTAGTGTCGCTAGGGGGACAGCCACAGGGAAACGCAAGTTGCAGACATCACAAAGTAACCCCATAGCTAATATGTTTAATGTGCAGTTGAGAGATGAGATAGATGAATCCATTGGCAAGTTCTTTTTTGCCAATGGAATTCCATTTCATGTTACACGGTCTCCTTATTATAGGGAGATGATGGCTATGGTGGCTAAGGGAGGAACATCATATGTGCCACCAGGTGAGACAAAAATGAGGACCTCGATCTTGGATAAGTGCTATTCCAAGATCAATATTTTGATGGAGAAGATGAAGGCATGTTGGGTGGCATCTGGGTGCAGTATAGTTATGGATGGGTGGACGGACATTAGCCATCGTCCACTCATCAACATCATGGTCACATGTGCAGAGGGCCCATACTTCCTTAGAGCAGTTGATTGTACAGGGCATCGCAAAGATGCTGATTTTCAGTTTCATCTCCTCAGGGAGGCTATTGAGGAGGTTGGGCCACAAAATGTGGTCCAAGTAATCACAGATGCAGCCCATGTGTGTAAAGCAGCAGGGAAACTCATTGAGGCAGCCTATAGACATATTTGGTGGACCCCATGTTGTGTGCATGCCATGAACAATGCACTCAAGGACATGGGGAAGATTGATTGGATTAGAGGAGTGGTCACTGATGCGAGAGATGTGCAGATGTTTATCTGCAACCACCACACTTCCCATGCACTCTTCAGGACCTTCGCGAAGAAGGAGTTCTTGAAACCGGTGGAGACCCGATATGCATCATATTTCATTCTCTTGGAGAGAATGATTGAGTTGCAAGAGGCATTGCAAGTCATGGTTATGACTAATGAGTGGAATAGGTGGGCCGAGGCCAAGACAGCACAGGGGAGAAGGGTGAAGGAGATAGTGAAGAGTGATGTGTTTTGGACTGATGCGAAATACATTGTCTCCATCATTTCTCCAGTATTCCAGGTTATCAGATATGGGGATGGGGATGCACCTAACCTTGGAGAGGTGTATGAGTGCATTGACTCTATGCTTGACCAGATGAGGGCTGCTGTGCAAGTGAAGGACCCCTCTCTAGCATTCTACAATGAGCACATCCGGCCAATCATTCAGCGCAGATGGGACAAGTTGAACACTCCTTTGCATATGGCTGCCTTTGCCTTGAATCCTAAGTGGTACATGGCTAGACCAGGTAGAGTGACACCGATTCAGGATGATGAGGTGAAGGCAGGTTTCTTTAGGTGCATAGAGAAGATGTATGATTCTACAGATGCCAGCACAATTCGCACTGAGTGGACCAGATTTGCCACTCTTAGAGGCTATTCAGATGCAGCAAAGGTGGATATAGTTTCTATGGCACAGGAGGACCCACTTTTGTGGTGGAATTGTCATGGTTCGAAATCTTTGACCACCACTCTAGCTATTCGTCTGCTATCCCAGGTTTCCAGTTCTTCAGCTGCTGAGAGGAACTGGTCTACATATAGCTTCATCCACTCTCTTAAGAGGAACAGACTTACCTCTAAGAGAGCAGAGAAGCTTGTGGCTGTACACAGTGCTTTGCGTCTCATGGACCGCAAGACAATTGTGTACAAGGAGAGTCCAGCGGCACGATGGGATGTGGAGCCAGAGGAGCCTTCACAGATTGATGAGGATGATCCTACCACTTCAGATGCAGGGCTGGTTGGTGTGAGCTTGAGGGATCTTGACCATGTGGAGTCCAGCAGTTCCAGTGATGGGGAGTTTGGAGATGATTAGAGGCCTCCATTCACTACATTTTGAGTTTCGACATTTTGGCATTTTGTCTTTTCAGTTTTCATTTTGTAATGCTACTTATTGTAATGAACTAATGATGAATCATGTAATCAATTAATCATCTTTATAGACTTTGTCATATCATCAACGTTATTCATATTTGGGCCTTTGGCGATATAATAGAAATCTCCAATTTGACAATTCCATTTGGTAAATTTTATTTAGCAATTAGCATTCAAATATCTTTGTATTTAGATTTAGTATTTCAAATTTTGCCATGTTATAAATTTACTAATTTCCTATAGTTTCATTTGAAATGTAATTCTTATACTGCTATACTATTATACATCTTTTCAAAACTAGTTTTTCAAGTACTATAAGTATATGTTTAACTATATCAGCGCCACCCCCCCGCCACCCCCCCGCCGCCGTCCCCCCGCCGTCTCCCCGCCGTCCCCAAACTAAGGCCCTTTGTCCCCCCGTCTCCGAAACGCGTTTCCCCGTCCCCCCGTTTCCCCGTCCCCCAGGCCCGTGGAACACTGGTTTTTTTGTTCATTCGCATTTGAAGGTAAAAGATGTTCTTCTTGCAGTTATCTACATTAAGCAGTTGCAGTAATGCCCCTCCATGAGACCCTTGCCTTAAGTAGAATTTTCCCCACTTGTGGTGTGATAATCATTTCCTTGTTATCATGTGTTTGTTATAATGTTTTCGTTGAAATATTTTACCCATGATCTTTCTAGCATTTGCTGTTATTAGGTTTAGTTTGTCACTGATTTGTTACTCTATTTTATCTACTATTGCTGTAGAAGTGGATACTAACCTATTGGGTGCCTTATTTCTTGTTCCTTAATAGGTACTTAAATTGTTTTCCTAACCTACACGTTTAATTAATCCATGCATTCTGCTTTATCTTTTGGATAGATTTCTTAGTCATATGGTTTTAGAAGGCACACTCTAGGAGTAGGGTATATATCATATGATTTCATAGTATCTATTTTGGATTTTCATCTGCTGAGTAGAAACTCTTAATTTTTTTCAGGTGTTGAGGAACAGCATGGCATCTGCAACTTTATCAATGTCTAAGGTTTCTGCCCCTGGGTTCTCCATTTCTGAACCCCGTTTATCTGGGGCTGGAATACATCTGCGGTCTTCTGTGATCAGGTTTCCTAGCAAAATGTCTTCCAAGATATTTAGTGGCCTGAAGGCTGGCATATCCCGTGAATCTGAGGCGACCTTCTTTAGTAGTGAGACAAATGCAGTGCTTAGATCCTCTATAAATGCTCCAAAGTCATCAGAGAGGAGACAAATTAGTGCAAAGGCTGGTGAGGCATCATCTTCAGCTGAAGGCTTCAAAGTTGCCATTCTTGGTGCTGCAGGAGGGATTGGACAACCTCTTTCGTTATTGATTAAAATGTTTCCTTTGGTCTCTGTTTTGAATCTTTATGATATTGCAAATGTGAAGGGAGTTGCTGCAGATCTGAGCCACTGCAACAGTCCTGCACAGGTTCAAGACTTTACCGGACCTACTGAATTGGCAAATTCTTTGAAGGGTGTAGATGTGGTAGTGATTCCTGCAGGGGTTCCTCGAAAACCTGGAATGACCCGAGATGACCTTTTCAACATCAATGCAGGTATTGTCAAGATCTTGATAGAAGCTGTTGCAGATAACTGCCCTAATGCCTTTATTCATATTATCAGTAATCCTGTGAATTCAACTGTGCCCATCGCGGCTGAGGTACTCAAGCAGAAAGGTGTTTATGATCCTAAAAAGTTGTTTGGTGTTACTACCTTGGATGTTGTTAGAGCAAACACTTTTGTTGCTCAGAAGAAGAATCTGAAGCTTGCTAGTGTGGATGTTCCAGTTGTTGGTGGTCATGCAGGAATTACTATCCTTCCATTATTGTCAAAAACCAAGCCTTATGTAACATTCACGCCAGAAGAGGTTGAATCACTAACAGTTAGAATTCAAAATGCTGGAACTGAAGTTGTGGAAGCAAAAGCTGGTGCTGGATCTGCAACTTTGTCCATGGCTTATGCTGCTGCTAGATTTGTCGAATCTTCTCTCCGTGCTCTTGATGGTGATCAAGATGTCTATGAGTGCTCTTATGTTCAATCTGAATTGACAGAATTACCGTTCTTTGCATCTAGGATTAAACTTGGAAAGGAAGGTGTTGAAGCAGTGTTACCAGACATTCTTGAGGGCCTGACTGAATATGAACAGAAAGCTCTGGAAGCACTTAAGCCAGAGTTAAAGGGAAGCATTGAGAAGGGGATTGCTTTTGCAAACAAGCAAGCAACAGCTGGCGCTGCAGTTTGAATGCAGTCCTTTTAACTTGTCAGTCAGAGGAAATAAAGATGAACGTCACATGCTACAGCTTCATCAGCCCATCTCATTTTTGCAGTTTAGGCAGAATTTGCATTTTGGTCACTCTAATGTTTTGTATCTGTTGATTTAAGAGCGTCAACTTTTTTATGCTGGCTTGTTGATTTACAACTATTTTCTTTGTGATTTCCTTACAAGTCTCTAATAAGATCTATTGATTAAGCTGACACTCATATTTACAAAATTACAAGTATCCAGAGTTGCATGCCTCTGTTGTGGCACATGCTATAGTGTTTTTGTTTGGTGTTTCTTTTCTTTTCTTTTTGGTATATCACCTAATTGCGGCAATATGCTGGACATGTAACAGATTATATGTCATTGTTAATGAGATGTAAAGGATATCTCGTTATCTTTGTTACTTTTAAGTGTTTCATTGAGGATCTCAAATTAATCATTTGGCGTGGATTTACATTTACAAGTAGTATGCTTCTTCTTGTTTCTACGCTATCCCTCTTGCAAGAGAAAGAATTACCCCATTAGTGAATGTATTGTAACCAAGTGCTTTGAAATTTGAATAATTAGGCACTTCTTATGCAGATTAGATCTTTTCATTGTTAAAATAAAATTTGAATGATTAGGCGCTTTTGATGGCAGATTAGGTCTTTCATTGTTTATTTACCTCGGTATGAACAAGTAGATGTCTGACTTTATGTATCTTGTGAATAGGGTTACTCAAATTATCACACTTGTTTTACACCGATATATTTAATTAGCCTCTCTGGATTGGTGAAGTTATACGGTTATAGTAATTTGCTTTGGGGAACTTGAATATTTCTGGCCGATTTAAGATTAGAGTACATCAGTGGAGTTTGAGGGAGAATACATGGGGCTGAGTTAATTTAGTTTTTGAATTTTTAAATGACAGTTCTAGTTAACTGTTTGTTTGTTATCTTCTCAAAATTTCTTGAATACTTCAGTTATTTTGCAAACTTGATATTTTCCAAGAAAATTGATTGAATTTTATGTAATTTGATTGGATAGAAGGCTTTGCAAAATTCTATCGTATATCTACTTAAAAATCCATGATTCCTTGGGTTGTTTTCTAAACTGGACAAAATAGGCTTAATTACATGTAGTTTAATTGGATAGAAGACCATGAACTGTATGTTCAAATGGGGGTACAAACAAGAAATGAAAATAAGTGTTAGAAGGTATAAACCATTTAGTTGTGTGTTACAAATAAGTTTAAAACTTTGTGAACTGTTTTTCTTTTATAATTGGCTCATGTTTATCTTGTTTTGCAAAAGTTAAACTACCCTAATGCATTTTTTCAAGTTTGTTTGCCAATTAGGCAATTACTGAATCAGCTCACTCTCTCGGTTGTCATCTTAAGAAGCTCAGGCCTAATGCATTTTTTCAAGTTTTTGTTTGCCAATTACTGAATCAGCTCACTCTCTCGGTTGTTGTCTTAGGAATCAGGCCTAATGTATTTTTTGAAGTTTTTGTTTGCCCATTACTGAATCAGCTCACTCTCTCGGTTGTCATCTTAGGAAGCTCAGGCCTAATGCATTTTTTCAAGTTTTTGTTTGCCAATTACTGAATCAGCTCACTCTCTCGGTTGTTGTCTTAGGAATCAGGCCTAATGCATTTTTTGAAGTTTTTGTTTGCCCATTACTGAATCAGCTCACTCTCTTGGTTGTCATCTTAGGAAGCTCAGGCCTAATGCATTTTTTTCTAGTTTTTGTTTGCCAATTACTGAATCAGCTCACTCTCTTGGTTGTCGTCTTAGGAAGCTCAGGCCTAATGCATTTTTTCAAGTTTTTGTTTGCCAATTACTGAATCAGCTCACTCTCTTGGTTGTCGTCTCAGGAATCAGGCCTAATGCATTTTTTCAAGTTTTTGTTTGCCCATTACTGAATCAGCTCACTCTCTCGGTTGTTGTCTTAGGAAGCTCAGGCCTAATGCATTTTTTCAAGTTTTTGTTTGCCAATTGCTGAATCAGCTCACTCTCTCGGTTGTCGTCTTAGGAATCAGGTCGAATGCATTTTTTCAAGTTTTTGTTTGCCAATTATTGAATCAGCTTACTCTCTCGGTTGTCATCTCAGGAAGCTCAGGCCTAATGCATTTTTTCAAGTTTTTGTTTGCTCATTACTGAATCAGCTCACTCTCTCGGTTGTTGTCTTAGGAAGCTCAGGTCATGTGTTTGACTCAGGTTTACCTGTGATGTGTGGTGAGGGGCCTGCTACACATCAAAGAGCTAAGCTCTCGACTTGCCCAAACAAAGAGCTAAGCTCTGGGTTGCTGGACTAACCTTTTGATTAAAAATAAATAAATATTATTTATACTAATTTTACCACATTCATAGGTTTACCCGGCTCATCAATCATTGAGCAAGGCGAAATATCAACAAAAGAACAAAGCCTACATCTGAAGAACATTGAGGCTGCCCAATTTCTATTATGGCAACGAGCACGGCCCCTAGAAATACTGGTCCTGATTGTATATCCTTGTAAGCTAGGCATTTCACTTCAATACTCCAGTCCATGTGTACACATTGGTCATTACAAGTCGCTGGGTAGTATCCCGTCCGTAATGAACCTTGTCCCAACTTCTCAAAGTATTTTGATTCACATCTATTTTATTGTCTGTAGTTTCAGCTTTGCTCAGCACCTCCAACTTCTTCTTGCTTTCTGCACCAGTGTAACCCTGCTGATCCAAACGAGGGACCTGCCACTGATACATACAATAACTCTGTTTCCTCTTACCTCATTTTGAGCATCTAACAATCAGCTAACGTGAGTATCTTGGGCATCTCTTAATAATAGGCTTGTGTCTAGACGGGAAATTTCTTGTCCCCCCGTCTTGTTACGAGGTAAATGCCCCTTTTTAAAGTTCAGTGGCCCTATTATTGTTTGGCAGGGTAAAATGACCTGGAGGCTGGAGCCATTGACAAGTTGTTCTGATTAAACTAGTGCCCTGTTATGCATGGACGCCTTTGTGGAATCATTGTTATGGTTGGTGCCACACTTTGTGGCTTATCATCTGATGAATGATAACATTTCCTTCAACAGCTTGTTACATACATAATTCCAGGAAGAGAAACCCTTACAAAATAATTAATTCTTTTACACACGTTATTTAGTGATTGGTATTTGAACATTAATGATTTTTTATTTGCACCAAGTTATTTTCGTTGGCATATGAATGACGGGCTTCTAACATTCACTTAGCTCTAAACTTTTTTCTATTTACGTTATTTCGATGCTTCTTGATCTCAATATTCTCCTTTATTATACGAGCAGAAATAACAACTCTCGTCTCTATCAGGTTATCTAGATGCTTCTCAATCTCTATAGCTTCCTTTATCAGAGGAAAAAAAGCCTTATTTGTCAAGGTACCACAAAATGTGTTTGGCGAAGCTTCTATATTACTAAGCGCGTAGAGGAGAAAATCAAATCTCGAGTCCAAACAAAGGATGATATGACTAATAGTCTAATAGTATATATTCTAAAGCAAACTTAATATAAAATTCTTCCACATTCCACATACCAATATTGGTGGCATGATGTTATGTACTGAAGATTTAATAGTCTAATAGAATATATTCCAAAGCAATACATAAGATCGATGAAATCTTGAGAAACTAGAACATAAAATTCTTATGCATTCCACATACCAATATTGGTGGCATGATGTTATGTATTGAAGATTGATCCAAAGTTGAATGACAAATCTTGTTACATTGACTATAGTTTTAGTTGTGGTGGGAGTTTAGTCGGCAAACACCACATTCTTGTAAAGTAAAAGTTTTAGTGAAAGAAGATAAACTTCTTGAGATTTATCATCATGACAAATTTTGGTGAAAGAAGATGACTTCTTGAATAGAAAGCTTAAAGATGTTTTTGAGATTTATTATGATACAAATATTATTGAATTTTTGAAGCTTATAACTCGCGGCAATTCATCGTTTGTGTGTTTTAAGGATGTCAATGAAAATATTATGTACACATTGAATAAATTTTTAATAGTCTAACTCAAGTTATTTGTGTAATGAGCTAGCAAATGTGGTTTGCAATAGATTCTATGTGAAGGTGTATACAATATTCTTAAAAATACTATTATTTAATTTAGTAGTTCTCTCATTGTGGTTCCAAATATATGACTCTCTTGGTGAAGAAACATGTAATTAAAGATGACAAAGCACTAGAGGTTGTATGTGGTGAAGATTTCCATGAATATAAAAATATACAACAATTACCGTGGGATGAGCTTCAAGATGAAGACAAGAAATCGTGAGCGAAATTGGATAGGACTTTAATGTAGAAGGGGGCATAGATGTTGAGTTTGCGGAATAGCCTTTAAAAAGGAATTTGAACTTAAAAAATTATCTCTACCATTTTCACTAAAAACATAGAAGAGGAAGTTGCTTAAAAAAAATATATCAAAATTTTAGTTGAGAACTCTTATCCACATCCAATTCCCATGAAGAATTCTTATTGGAGGTTTTGTGCTACAATCTAAATTAAAAGTTAAAACCATGTTGAAAAGGATGCATATGGAGAATATAGTATTCCAAAAGGCTAGTGATCTATGCCAAATACATTAGGCCACAATCTCATCTTAGTATTGTTGGTCATGTTAAGTACTTGTACACCATGTCATACTATTAAATTGAGACCATCTAGAACAATGTTTTATCTAGGGCTCAACTTGATTTTTTGACTTTACCCAAGGCTTCCACATAGTTTAGGTGCAATATCAAACTTTTGCACTGTTAAGATTAAGTGCCATCCACTTTTGTAAATCCTATGTTATATGTCATGGTTCCCACATCCTTGGAAAATGTCCTTAGGCACTTAGGATAAATTAGAAAGATATTTTGTAATATTAATTTTCACCATTGTTTCTAATATACTCAGAAGGGGTGATGGGTCCACTAGCAATGGTAAAGGTGGGTTATGGACATAAATATTTAATATTGTTTTCCCCACATGTGGAGGCCTAGAAGAGGATAATAAAAGATAAAGGAAATGATAAATGAGTGATTGTTGGGATTCTCCAAGTGGGAGCTTAGAATGAGGCAACAAGTGTCACTTGATTTTCCATCATTTATTACAATTAATGTAATGTTTATCTCTCAAGTTTGGGTGCTCAAGTTGAAGAGAAAGTATTGGAGCCAAAATTGGTGTCCTTTTGCATTTTGAAGAGGTAATCCAAAAGTTGGGGACATTTGGAATGAAGGGTCATCTTTGGGCGCCATGTTTGGTGCATTAAATGCCTTCACAAGTCTATAAATTCAGCCTTTTGGATGTAGAATTGTCATGGAATAGTTGAATGTAGTGTTACTCTAAAGGAACAAAGACAGGTGGAGGCATAAGGAGGTTGTTCACAGGTGCTACCATGTTGGAGGCAAAGAGGAGAATGGAAGGGGTTTTATTGTAATCTCATTTATTTGATGATAATGCATACTTGGCCTCTCTTCTTGGTGGAGTTTTTTCTTGCAAGGGTTTCTCCACGTAAATCCTGTGTTATGTGATGATCTTGTGTTGCTGATTTCTATCTCATTGTTGCTATCTTTTTGTGATATTATTCTTCATATATTGTTGTTATAAGTTCACATAAGGTAGTGTTTACAAGCATGTTATGTGGTTTTTTTTTGACATCATAAAGAAGGTGGATCTAATCATGGTATTTCCATATTAAGGCAACTTAATTTTCAGATTTGCATATAAGTTTTAGATTTTCATGTTGCTGTAATCCAAGCCTTGTATCTCATCCTTTGAAGTCATATTTAGATAGAGATTGAATTTCTC
>VDFB02088492.1:0-11620 GCA_007258455.2 Sequoia sempervirens | reverse complement strand
TAATGAAATAAATGAAACAAAAAATCAATAGAATATTTAACAAAGATCTAATAACATTAAAGAGAAACACAAAAACAAAGTTTTTAATGTTGTAAAATGTAGATTCAGGTTTGATATGGGACTAAATCACCTAGAGGAGCGAATGAGTCCTAGTTAGGGTCTTAGGTAGATTTAGATAGTAAAAAATAGTCAACACAAAATTCCCAAAAATCAAGAGAAATAACTTGTATAGGGAATAAATCACCCAAGTGGGTGAATGAGTTCTGAATTAGGGTTTTTACACCAAATTTAGCAAATTTTGAGTTGATTCGAAGTATTCTAACTTGTATGTTGACTTGAATATTTGAAATTATAGAATTTTGATAAAGTTAAATGATTTGAGATGCAAAAATGCAATCTATATGCACTTTTCACTAACACAATGTTTAGAAGCCCTAAATGTAAATTAACTAATTTGCAAGATCTAATGCAAAGTTAATGTAAGCTAGATCTAGGACTGAAATGCTGTCCAAATAAAAAATAAAGGGTCCAAACGTCAAGTTCGCCAAAATGAAATGTAGGGAAATAGGATGCTCCACCTTTTAGGAGGTGGAACAATTAGGGGACCTATTTTTCACTTCACTTCATTAGGAAATCCTATAGAATTCAACCCAATGATTCAATTGAGGGAACGAGAACTAGAGAGGTTTCCTTAGGTGTGATTAAAAGGAGGGGTTCACCATTAAAATGAAGCTTATACACTAAACCCTAGAAACTTGAGAACATCAAATCAAATGAACAAATATGAATTAGATAGAAAGGAACCTAAAAAATTGATGGCTTCCAAGCAAGCTCTACAAATCTAAAATTCTACTTTTTGAGGTGTACTAGGACTCATACACCAAGCTGGGTGATTTAGTCCTACTATTGGAATCTAGGCAGAATCTAGAATCTTCATATGACAATCCAGGATCTTTAGAAAACTAGTAAAAAGAGGTATATTGGGACTCATATGACCAAAGGGGTGATTTAGTCCCAATATTAGGGTTTGACTGAAACTTTTGTATCCTTTAGTGATCTTCTATAGCTTTTGACAACTTTCTCCAATCCTGAAACTTTATCTTCAAAGGATCTTCGAGCTCCAAATCACCTCGATCTGCAATCACTCATGAAGAGTTAAAAATGTTGTTTTGTTAGGGAATAGGGGTTTTCCTTGATCAAACCCCGCTTTGGTAATTAAACCTTGAAATAAAATGAAATAGAGTGAAGGAATGATGAATGAACAATATGCAATGTTGCAACACACCAAACTCTTGGAATAAAGGTTGCAATCTTGTGTGAAATTTCTAGCATGAATGTGGATCTGAAGTCTTCAAAGGATCTTCAAGCTCCAAATCACCTAGATCTGCAATCACTCATGAAGAGGAAAAAATGTTGTTTTGTTAGGGAATAGGGGTTTGCCTTGGTCAAACCCCATTTTGGTAATTAAACCTTGAAATAAAATGAAATAGAGTGAAGGAATGATGAATGAAAAATATGAAATGTTGAAACTCACCAAACCCTTGGAATAAATGCTGCAATCTTGTGTGAAATGGATAGTATGAATGTGGATCTTAACTCTTGATCTTGATATGAAATAATGACTTTGAATGCTTGTTTGAATTATGAAAACCTACATCACAAATGTTAGCTAAAAAACACATATGATGTATGAAGACTTTGATATGATGCAAATCTTGAATGTAGCTCCAAATGCCTGATAATTAGCTCTTGAATTTCTATGATGCTTGAATATTTGAAAGATTAGATGACTTGAAAACTTTCTAGGAGAAAATATGTGAAATAACCTTGTATTAATACTTGTTTATACCAAATTTCTCAAAATTACAACATTACAAGACAACATTAGATCTAGGAGAATAAAATCCTGCCAAGAATTGAATTCAAAATAGGTCCAAGCTAAAGCGAGACTCATACACTAGTTGGGGTGTATGAGTCCTAGTAGCTTAAACTTGGGAAACAAACTTCAAGAAATGTTAAGTTCAATGCAATATTCAAGATTAGGTTTCTAAACCTAGGTGCCAAGACCCATATGCCCAAGGTGTCGTATGAGTCCTAGATCACTAGATCTGGAACACATAACCCAAAAAAATGAATTATGATTGGTCATTTAATAAATATTTGGATTATCCTAAGGAAAAAAGCATTTAATTAGGCTTGTGGATGAAAAATAGGACCAAATAAGGCATAAAGAAGCTCAGTTTTAGTAGGGAGGGCACAAACAAGTGTGAAAATGTGAAGGGATACATTTTTCTACACTACATGTCATCATGTATAAAATTTTATTCATTACATTCATTCTCAAGATTCCAATAATTAAACATTATTTCTTTATCACTTATCTAGCAACACATAAAATCCAAGAAGCTCTAAATACAAGTCCATGTGTTTAAGAATTATCATTCTTATTTGTATCCCTCAATGTTCATTATGTACTCATTCTAACACATATGTGATCATTCTAGAATCTGTGTACATGTGTAAAGCATATTGGCTATTTAGGTCTTTTAAAATACTACTAGCTTGACAAAAAAAGTCCCTAAAAGTGTAAAATGATATCATTAGCTAGTAGTCTATTTTTTAAGAACCTATGGGGTAGAATCTGAAATTCATCAAGGATTAAGTTTAAGAGTATAGAGAAATTACACAAGCATGGACTAGATTTACAATAATGAAGTTAAGCTATGTTATCGAAAAATAATCTCATTTTGATCCATGCACATGACTATCCAAGAACTTCCAAATTTCAAGACAAATACATCTCACTAATTTCATCAATTGGTATTCAATGTTGAGTCACAATGCTAAGCAATCACTCTCTTTATCTACTAGTGATTATCATCTTATTATAAGCCTTCTTTTATATTTCCTAATCCAATACACTTTACTCCATCAACTCATATAATCTAAATTTATTTAGACTCAATCACTTCACTTAATTAATTAACCAATTAACCTAGATTTCCATAAACAAAATTTTATTTCCTTTTCAACTAGACCTATATATAAAGTGAATTTTAATACTTCCCCCACAAGGTCCATGGAAAAAAAATACCTTATTGACTAGGTTATTTAGTGAGAAGTAACACCACTCAGATGGTGGAAGTACTATCAATTATATTAATCTTTGATTACTATTTTGAAGAAAAGCGATGTATAATTACATAATTATTACTAGAAAATAGTTTGGAATCCTTATGCATGATTTTTTCCCCCTCACTATTCATAATCTTACTAACAATATTCTAGAAGAAATATTTTTATTTTATTTAAAATATATTATATATATTATAATAAATAGTTAATTTAAAATTTATACATACTTATTTAAAATTACTATTGAATCATATACATAAGGATCTAAATTCGTTATAAAACCTTCCATATAACAAATTAAATTCTTAATATATTAACTACTTATATAACATTAACACTTCTAATAATAGACTTGATATCTTTTGAAAATATAAATATGTTGTAATTGCTTTTTTTTCAATATAAATATTGGTATGGTTTTGAAAATTCCAAGTCAATAATCAAGGTATTTCTCTTTTTTCTTAATTGTTATTTGTAAAAGAGTTAGTTGAGTCTACTAATCTTTTTTCAAACATAAAATCTTATTTTAAATTATTTTTAAGAAAAAATTGTTAAAAATATAAACCCATATCTATTTTTCTTCTTTAAAAATATTAAATTTCTATAATCCATGATATCAATGTGATAATACTTCTAATCAAAATACTTCTACATTTGATTATGGAAAGTTTTTTACTATTAACTTTTTGAATCATACTCTCTATCCATTATCAAGATGAATTAGTAAAAAAAAAAAAATCATAATACCCTAATATATAATTATATAAAATATTCTTTATTATTATTATTATAATAAAAAACACGAGTGGTAAAGTTGTAACCAAGCCTGTTAATTGACCCCAAAAGTGATCGAGACGGGCAACTACTCACAAATTCGATGACTCTCAATGAGCGAAATTTTCGACCTGGGGCCCTCCATTGTGAGAACAGTATGAGTGGGCCTGGCATATTTTCTTTTTTAATAGCAGGTCAAGCTCGTACATCGAAGTACAGTCTTGACCCACTTTTCTTGTTAGATATACAGTTTTGATGAGATACTCAGCTTTTTCCTTGGGACTTCCGCTTGCAGTTTGCACTTGGGAAAATACTCCGATAATTTTTTTTCCTCGTTACCTAGTGTGATGTGTGACGAAATAACTTGGGAGGCCCGGCGTAAAACATGAACATAGGTGCTCATCGGTCCATTTCAAAAACAGATTCCACCTTGAACCCTCCGTTATGAGGACAGTACGAATGCGCGTGGAGTATTTTCTGGTTTAGTATCAGGCACAACAATTTTATATAACCTTTTTCATTATTCTCGAGCCACCTTTGTGATTAAGATATACAATTTTGATCTAACTATATATCTAACTTTTTCTTTAGGCCTTCCGCTCTGACTTGGAAAATGTTTCGATAAAGTTTTTCCCTTGGTAATCATGGTCCCAGTGGAATTATTGCAGAAGAGGCAGTGTTTTTATTTGATTTAACTTATTGTAGTTGCCAGGAAAATATAATATCAATTGTCCCTGAAAATTAAATCAGGTATTCCATCACAAATCCACTGCCATCTGAAGAATTCTTTGATAGTCCCAGTTTGGCTCCAAAGTAGTGCTTAATGGCTTTGAATATCTCAACAGTACATGCTATTTATATAGCACCAGAGTATCTTGCATTACAAATCTCAATTACAGAAGCAGGAAATGTGTCATCTGTAAGATTTGAACTACATGGAGGAAACCATGTTCGGCTGGATGGTGATGCCATTACGGATAAAAATGCAATCCAGCTTACAGACAGCACAAAGGGTTTACACGATGACGGCGGAAGTGCAAGCGGAGTAGTTTACGAGAATACCATTCCGCTTGGCAATTCCAATTTCACCACTCATTTTCAATTCCAAATCAATTGGACTCGCAATGGTGACAATGAGTCTATTGATTTTGGTGGCGAAGGACTTGCTTTCTTCATGGCGTCTCCATATTCTAGTTTTCACGTCTTGTACAAAGGAGATGGCGGATGGCTCGGCCTTTCTAACCCCCGGAATATCAATTCACCCTCAACAATTCATGGCCAACAATTCATCATCATGACAAATTCATCTCTTGGAAAATTCATCACCAGCAATTCAGCTGTGGAAAATTCACCACTAGCAATTTCCTAATTGTATATGCAATGAATTATCCATCTATCATGATGAATTGCTGGTGGTAAATTTTCCACAGCGATGAATTCGGTGGTAAATTTTCCATGGCGATGAATTGTTGAAGGTGAATTGTTGGCGGTGAATTGCTGGCGGTGAATTTTCCTAAAGCCTGATAATTCATCCAACTACCTTGTAGCTGTTGAATTTGACACATATAAAAGTTATTGGGGTGAAACTAACCTCTCGAATATTAATGGCAATCACATTGGAATTGATGTCAATAATATTACATTTGAATTCTCTATTCCTCTAACTCAAGGCTTGAAGAACCGTAAGATAAGGGATGCTAGGATAGAATACCATGGCCAAAAAAATATGTTGACTGTGTTTGCTAGATCAAAGGGCCATGTTAATTTCTTATAACCTAGCTATAGATTAATTGCTCAATAAAATTCATAGAATAGAAACAAAACAATTTATCTATTTGATTTATAACAATTATACATTGGGTTAGTTACCAACTAATAATAGCGGAAGCAAAAATAACAAAAAGCCAATCACAGATACACAATAACATAGAATTACCCAAGAAACCCCAATATGGGGAAAAACTTGCAAATGTTGGATTTTATATTCAGCCTAACAACAAACTTTCCTTACAAAATACAATACTAGCTTACTACAACAATCTTACATATATAGCCCTGTTGATTTACATCAACGTTCAAGAAAAGAAACTTTCCTTACATTATTTGGCCCAACTCACACATAAAATCGCTCTTGGTCTTATCCCAACCTCACAAACCCAAAAACATGCTATTAATAAATTAAAAAAAGTTGTTGAATATCCAATTTGAGTTGCTTTAAAGCAACTCCACACTCCATCTTTTGAGCTACTTAAAATCAACACTCTCTCTTAGCGAGGAAGTTGTTCTGCACAACACCCAACTTATCCTTGAAGAATACAAATTTACTCTTTATGAAGGCCTTGGTTAGGATATCTACTATTTGTTCATCTATAGGAATGTATTGGAGCTTCACTGTCCCCTTCTCTACACAATCTTTGATAAAGTGGTACTTGATCTCAATGTGCTTTGACTTGTCATGAAACACTAGATTCTCAGAGATTTTCATACAACTCTAGTTATCACAGTAAATGACTATAGGATCTAGCTCCTGATCAAAGAGCCCAACTAGAAGTTTTCGAAACTAGATAGCCTCAAATGTAGCCACACTAGCTACGATATACTTGGCCTTTGTAGAACTCGGTGCAACTGAATTTTGTTTCCTACAATACCAAAATACTACTTCAAATCCTAAATTGAAACTGCACCCTGAAGTGCTCTTCCGGTTAGCTATACTTCATGTCCAATCTGCATCAGTGAACCCCTCAAGCTTCACTCCATCCTACTGAATATACTTCAGCCCATAATCAACTATGCCTCGGAGATACCTCAAAACATGTTTCACAGCTATTCATTGCACACATTTAGGTTCCACCATAAACTGACTAAGTGAGTTCATTACAAAACAAATGTCTAACTTGGTGTTGACCAAATACATAAGAGAACCTATCAACTATCTATATAAAGTTGAATCCACTACCTCTGATCTAGAAGCATCAATCTTCTTCTTGTTGGTCACAAGTGGCATGGACATGTGCTTATAGTTCTCCATCCTAAATCGCTTTAGGATATCAAACTCTACTGTAAGATCTCACTTACAGTGTGTTATGAGCTTTGATGACCCTGTGAGAAATAGGTCATCAACATACAACGCCAATATGAAAAGTTTCCCTTCACTTGAACATAGTACAGGTTTGGATCTACCTCACTCTTGATGAAGCCTATGCTCTAGAAGTAACTTTCAATATGTAAATACCATGACCTAGGAACCTACTTGAGCCCATCAATGCTCTTTTCAACTTGCATACATGAGAATCCCTCCCATGTGCTTCAAATCCTTTTGGCTATTCTATGTAAATCTCTTCCTCAATCACTCCATTGAGGAAGGCCCTCTTTACATCCATCTGGTGAATCCTCCAACCCATCTATGCTGCTATAGAAATGATAGCTCTTATGGATGAGTACTTGGCTATTGGAGAAAAAGTCTCACCATAGTCGATCCCTTCCTTCTAAGAAAACCCGTTAGCCACAAACTAAACTTTGAACTTTTCCACACTATCATCTGCATCATTCTTAATCTTATACAACCATCTCGAGCCCACCACACACTTACCTTTTGGTTGTGGTATTACCTCCCACATACTATTCTTCATGATGGAAGCATACTCTTCCACCATGGCATCCCTCCATACTTGGTGCATGGATGCCTCTTGAAAGCTGGAAGGCTCTACTTCAATTAATTCGCTCATGAGTGCCACATACTCATAATAACATCTAGGATCCTTTCTCTATTTGACTGAAACATGCGGATCACCAACATACTCTTAGGCCTCTCTCAATGTCTGCTCAACTACCATGTTTCTCCTCTTCTCAGTACTAGGAATCTAAGGTTGAGGAATTATTTGTTCCTCTTTTTGATCAACCTGCTTGGCCTACTTGCTTTTCTCTCTAGCTTGTGAGAATTAAGTTTGAGGAATTTTTGCTACCTCAACCATGGGTGATTGCTTCTCCTCATTCATCAAGCTACTAGACTTCTAAAGATCCCTTTATTCCTCGAACTTCACATCTCTACAAATAATTGTTTTCTTGAGGGTAGGTATGTAAACCCAATAGGTCTTAGAAGTTTCACTATACCCAACAAGGATACCCTTCTCTGCAGTTGGTTCCAACTTGGTTCTCTTCTCCATAGGAATATGACAATACACAAGGCATCCAAAGATGCAAATGTGCCCCAAATCTGGTTTCTTACCAATGAACACCTCTTATGGAGTCAATTTTTCCAACACTTTGGGTGGAATTATATTCTACAAATACATAGTTGTATTCCTTGAGCTTCTACCCATAAGAACCAAGGCAGATCCTGATCATGAAGCATAGCCTTGGCTGCTCCAACTATAGCCCTATATTTCATTCAACAACCCCATTCTGCTGAG
The DNA here is from genome assembly GCA_007258455.2 of Sequoia sempervirens. NCBI lineage: Eukaryota > Viridiplantae > Streptophyta > Pinopsida > Cupressales > Cupressaceae > Sequoia > Sequoia sempervirens. The sequence continues at coordinate 3,302 of VDFB02088492.1, read as the reverse complement.
GGTTGTATGGAATTGTCAACTCTTTTTTAATACCTTCTTGAGTGCAAAAATATTTGAAGGTATTTGAGGTATACTCGCCTCCATTATTGGATCTTGGTATCTTGATCTGGGTATGTGCAGGATCATCATGCAAAAAAAAGCCCTTAAGTGGCAAAAAATTCAGAAAAATCAGTGTTAGGCAACTTGACATAAATATTTGAATAAGTTATCTTTATTATTTCAAAAATACATGTAAGAATAGAATTTGTAGAAAATTGAATGTAGTTTCTAAAATACTAGGTTTATTTAAAAATAAATAAAATCTATTTGGTGAAAATTTGAAATTTCAATGCAATAGTAATTTTTAAATTTCGTGGAAAAAATAAGAAGTAGGTGTCTCAATCAATCTCACCCTTAAATCCATAATAAAATGATAATATTTTTTGTGTAAGATTTTATATATAAGTAGAGGACTCGTATTCAGATGTGATGCACGCTTTTGTAATTTTTTCCAAGTAAATACCACTATGAATTTTATTACAACTTTTAGAAATATAAAACTCGTCTGTCTCCACTCCACCTTAACTTGGTCAAAACTGCATGAAATTTAATTTTCTTTTTAATCCTATAGTAGCAGAAGCATAGAATGTGACTTATGTTTCGATTCAAAAAAATAAGGATACCGCTTTGAAAGTTATAGATGTTTTTCAATCAACCTATCGATCGACTTTAGTCATAATTCTATTAGAAAAATGAATAATAATTATTTATTAAATTCAAATTAAATCATAATTTATATTTTTGGAAAGCTGAGAATCTCCTCTAAAAACCCTTTTCATTTCATTAATTTTGGGTGAAAAAAAAGTCGTCAGCCACATACCCTACAAATACCCATAATATTGCCACTTTTTGGCGCACCATGATCCTGCACATACCCATCTTCCTCCCTATTTAGTTCTCCACGAGAGCCTTAAACTCTTTGAACCTATTGAAGACCTCATCTTTATTATATAGAAAATATATCCACGTCTTCCTAGACAAATCATCAATGAAAGTAACATAATACTACCCATTCAAGGATACTGTTGTCATGGGCCCACACACATCTCAGTGTACGAGATCCAAAATCCCTTTGGATCTAGTGTTACTACTTGGAAAATTGGTCTTGGAATATTTCCCAAGAGTGCAGCCCTTGCACACCTCATGCTTTTTTTTCTTCATCTCAAGAAGCCTTGTGACTATTTCCTTGAGCACATTAATTGATCCATGGTGAAGATGAGCCATCCTCCTATGCCTCAATTCTTCTAGCCCTCTACTACTGCTTACCAACACATGTGTTGGCTCAAACTATAATTGAAACAAGCTACCATGCCTGACTCCAATCACTTTTGCAACTTGGAATTCTTAGGACGAATATAGAATTTTCCCCTCTTAAAGGTCAAGATGTAACCCTTTTCCTCCAAAGTAGAAACATAGATTGAATTCTTCGTCATGTTAGGGACATACAACACATCCTCCACCAATAGAGGTTTTCCAGGCTCCCTTTAAAACTTGATTGTGCCAACACTAGTTTCATAGTACTTGGCATTATTTCCAAGCTCAATATAGAAATTCAACTTCTACTCCAACTTTGTGAAACATTCTCTGACTCTTGTCATGTGGTAAGATGTCCCACTGTCAATATACCATACATTGTTGGTAATTGAACTTGAGAGATAGGCATGAGTGAAAATTCATTCTCAAATCGTGTTGCAAACTCATCCACCCTTGTTGTAACAACAACTTGCTTCTTTTTCTTTTCCTTACTTGCAAGAGCGAGATTTTCTTTGTCTTGACTCTTCTTCACCCAATCTCCTCAATGAGAACTTTCACGAATCTCCTCCTGAACCAAATCATCCCATAGCCTCGTCTAGTCGGGTAGGCGATCTCTGCCGACAACACACTTGACAAACACTTCCCAGTGCTTCAAAAAACCATTCAAGGCTATTTGCACCAACTCATCTTCAACAATAGTCTCTCCAACAATAGCCAACTCATCCCTGACCAATGTCACCTTGGACAAGTAGGAGGTTACGCTCTCATCCTTAGACATATTGATGTTATGCAATTTTTCCTTGAGCATAATTTTACGACTTTGATAATCGCTCAGATAAAGTTTTGTGAGTGTATCCGACATCTCCTTGGTGGTGTCTTTCCCCAATATATGAGGAATAAAATGATCTCTTAACCCATCAAGGATAATCCTCTGTGCCTTAGCCTCCTTGACTTCATGCAACTCTAGGGTAGTAGCATCATTTGTTGGTGGTGTCACCTTTGTACTAGCATGGATCCACAACCTTTTCTCCTCAAGAACTGATGTAATACAAACCTTCCACTGTAAGAAGTTAGACGTACCCTCAAGCCTATCCTCATATCAAACATTGTTTGTCATAGTCATGGAAGAAACTGGAAACAAAATTCTATTTTTTTTCTTGAAATTTGTGTCACAAATCTTGGCTTCATATTTAGAGTTTAGTGATCTGATACCATGTTAATTTCTTATAACCCAGTTATAGATTAATTGCTCAATAAAATTCACGAAATAGAAACAAAAAAATATCTATCTCATTTATAGAAATTAATACACTAGGTTAATTACTAGCCAATAATAGCAGAACAAAAAATAACAAGCCAATCACAGATACACAATAACACAAAATTACCCAGGAAACCCTAGTATGGGGAAAAACCTACAAATTTTGGATCTTCTATTTAGCCTAGAGCAACAAACTTTCCTTACAAAATACAATATTGGTTTGCTATAACAATCTTACATATATAGCCCTACTAATTTACATCAACATGCAAGAAAAGAAACTTTCCTTACATCATTTGGCCTAACTCACACATAAAATTGCTCTTTGTCTTATCTCAACCTCACAATCTTATCTCAACCTCACAAACCTAGAAGCATTTTATTAATAAATAAATAAAAAATGTTGTTGTTGAATATCCAACTTGAGTTGCTTTAAAGCAATTCCACACTCCACCTTTCGAGCTACATATAATCAAAAAGGCCAAGTATTAAGAAATTTCTCATATAAGATAAATTTGACAAGATATCTTCCTCTAAATCTTCCGGTGGGGTTTTTAGTTGTAGCCTCTCATTCAAGCAAGATTCATTGACTAATTTATTGGAACTTCACTAGTGCTATTTCTATTTTGTCTAAAAGGAATAAAATTTCATGGAAAGTAGATATAACAGTCAGCTCTACCATTTCGGTTGCAACCCTTCTTTTTCCTTTTCCATTTATCGTTATATCATAAAAAATAGAGAGACAAAT
>VDFB02088491.1:0-13080 GCA_007258455.2 Sequoia sempervirens | reverse complement strand
ACCAGAGACATCAGTTAATTGGGAATCAATGGAGTCCATAACAACCTTAATGTTTTGGGTGGCATCCAACCACTTCAAGAAATAAGCAAGAACAACATTTTCTTCTGACTCATAAATCTTCACAGCTTCTAGGTTCTTTTCAACATTTGAGTGTGCAAGAGTACATTTTTCATGCATTGCCAATAGCCTTTTCTTTGCAAGTTTCTCCTTAACTTCTTGTTTTGTCTTTTCTCCAAGCCCAGAGGTATACTCCTTGAAAGAATATAACAAAAATCTCAAAATTTCAATAGGAGTGAGGGATGCATCAATAGATGCACCAGGTGTGACCACCTACAATGAATTAAGAGCATCTTCAATGAGTTTTGTTCCTTTTTGATGAATTGCAAGAATCTCCTTCCTTTTGGATGCCTGCAATGCATCTTCTAACACCATTTTATGCACCAAAGACATCTTCTCCATATCTACAAACCCTTAAACCATAGGAAGCTATAGAAGCTCCTGAGGAATTATTAGCTGAAATTTTATTTTCTTGGACCAAAAAACCTTTCAAAACATCATTACCAGAGGACGATTCTCTGAGATCCTTAAGAGATTTACAATTTTCTTTTGAATTTCTTCATTTTTCTCGAGAGATTCCTCATTTTTCTTTTCTTCCTCTCCCTTTTCCTTCCCTTCTTCCTTATTTTCTTCTTCCACTTTCTCTTCTTCTTCTTTCTTTTCTTCCTTTTTATTTTCATCTTTATCTTTTTCCCTATTATCTTCTTCATCATTTCCATATTTTCCATTTTTATTTTCATCTTTATCTTTATCCTTGTTATCTTCAGGATTATCTTTTCCTTCTTCTTCACTGCCTTTTCCTTCTTTAGTATTACCTTTTTCACCATTTCCTTTTCCACCTTCAGTGTTCTCCAGAGGAGCATCATTATGTTTTTCAGGCTCAACTTCACCTTCATTTTGCTTCTCACTTTCTAGAGGATCATTTTCACCACTGGCATCATTTTTAACATCAATATCTTCATAAATATCTGCATTACATGTATCAAGAGGAGTATCTTCCTTAGAATTTTCAATAGAAACATCTTCATAAGCCTTAATCATGCCATATTTATTTGTTGTATCCCATATCACCATTGTTTTCTCCTTCCTTATCTTCTTTATCAACTTTTTATTTCTTGTCATTAAAATATTTACCCTTTTCTTCATTTGAAACATCTTTGCACAAAGATTTTTCAAAGTCTCCAGATCATCTAGGGCTAGGGAAGACCCAATCTTATCAAATGCATCATTCTTGATTTTCTCTTCAAATTCAACATGCTCTGATCTCCTTTTAATTGGGGCTACCCACATATTCTCAGGTACACATCTTTCTTCACATCATCCCACTTAACTTCCAAAAGTTTTCTTATCCTATTTTCCAAAATTATCATAATATTCTATTGTAGGATTCAATATGTTCTCAAAATGTAACAAAGAATTGAGAGTTTCCTCTAATTTAAAACTGGGACCAGAACTTATTGGATTGTCTTGTTCTTCTCTCTGGTTCACAGAGGCTTCATCAAACACCTTAGACTTCTTCGACTCTGGTTTGGAGTGCACATGAATACCAAATTTCTACTCTTCCTCATAATCAAAGGATGATACAACATGCACTCTATTAGAACCAAAAACTTCCTTAGAAGCACCTTCACCAGAGGATATACTTTGTCTTCTTTTCCTCACTAATTTTGTAGTAGGATCCTCTTCCTCTTCATCCTGATCATCTGTGACACTAAGGTTTTTCTCCCTTGTAGCTTTCTCTTTCTTTCCTCTTTTTCCAGGGGCCATCAAAGGAGTTTCTTTCCTCTCCCTATATCTAGTAGTAGGTGCAGAGGGAAATGAGCCTTTACCTTTATCAGTGGTACTGGGTTCAACTTTACTGCAGGGGCTGTAGAGGATTTAGTAGGAGTAGTCTTGTTGGATCTGCTTAGACCAAATGATTATGCCTCCAACTATTCTCCCTTAGCCCTTCCAAGAGAAATATGATCATCAGTGAATCTAACATATTTATTCTTCTTTTCCACTCTCTTTCAGATTATTGGCTTCTGATGCTCCATGTGGACCTCCATAGACTTTTCTGTATAAGTACCAATTTTGGGTTCATTGGAATCCTTCAAAATTTTTAGCAACATTTGTACATAACCCTCAGCTTCATCCTCTGTAATTTCATATCCCAATGGATGAATCCATATAGTTTGGGGTTCTACTACTTCAATCATGCATTCATTAGAGGAAACATGGAATATGATGTCATCTTTGTATTTCTCAAAAAATTTCCTTGGAATCATATCTCTCTCATTCATGTTGCTCTTAAATACAACAAAGAATGTTGTTAGAGCATTTTCTCGAGTCTTCAAATCACCCAGACTATGCATATAATCAAAAATTTGATGTGCCACTACTCTGGATGAGTCCCAAAACACTTCATCATTCTTTCCAATAAGTCTCTTCATGAAATAGAACAATAGAAATACAATCAATGAACCAAATTTGAAAGCATACTTCCTTTCCTTGGCCATTCTCAATTTCCCAAGCAGTTGTAGCCAGAGAAGTTCATGCATAAATCATAGTCTGCATCATTGGATACCATATCAAAACTAGTATAAATAGATGTGATTGAAAGAAAATTTTCTCTGTTGGTGAAGTATATTTTGTGACCAATCATGATAGGTGCATAGTTCACAACCGAATTAGTGATAGATTTTGTCGTTAAGGCTCTCTTGTCATATGTGATTCCTATGAATTCAATTACCACCTCATTCTTCATGGCTTTCAATACAGGTGCTGGTCCTTTATTCGAGAGGCTAGTAACAACCTTAATCACTTCCTTAGTTATTAGGTGCAATCGACCAGTCCACAAGAATTTATCATGTATTCTACTTAGGACTGGCTTCACAAATCCATCATCAAAACTAAACTTAGGAAAGTTGTTCCATCTATCTAACCTCTTCACAAGCAGGTTTTATTATTTAGGTTTTATCAAGAAATTATCTCCAATAAGCTCATTCTGCCAAATGTCGATCAATATGGTGTGATTTAATTCCTCAGTCTTTACTCAAATATACATTCTTGTGTCCTCGGTCGACATAACTCCATGAGGGATTGATGAGAAGGAACCCATAGGGTCGTCTTCGAAAACCTTTGAGGAATATTTCCTATAGGATGGTCTCAGTCTCTCTAATACTTTAATGACTATAGGGGTAGCCATTCTTCCAATTTTGAATTGAAACAACTTAAAGAACATAAACCCACAATTGCACAAAAAATTAAAATACATCTTTCTTCACGATCAACCAAAACTAGGGTTTACATGACTCGAACATCAAATCACCTCAAGAACACTCCAAAAATCTCTTCAATTTCTTCAAATGCACGAGTGATCAAAATTCCTTACACATTTTCATTATAAAACAACAATATGCCCTAATTCACATTAAATATGACAAATTTCAAAATCTACTAAAAAATATTCTTCTATGCTCAGAAAAACCCTAATTTGCTCCGCAAACAATTATTCCTTCATACTTTCTTCTAGTTCCACTTGCATAACCTCTAGCTTATCATTCCTCACAACATATCTTCATGCCAAGGAATGACATGCCAAACATCAATGGGGTCAAGTGATTTTCTATTAAATCTCCCCCTAAGACCTTGTTGAGTCTAGTTCCCAGAGGAATTGTCTATAGATGAGGGCATAAACACATCTATCATCTCAGTCTCTTCTTTCTTGCTCCAAATCTTATTCATTTCTTGCTTAATCTCATCTTAGTCAACCTTCTTTGCAGATTCATTCTTTTCTACTAGATTGGTCTCTTTACCCTTCTTTCTTCTACAAATTCTTGAGATATGTCCTGGTTTGTTGTAATTATAGTAGACAACATTTCTCTGGTTAGTCTGACTTCCATTGACTCTTGTTCTGCATTGATTAGCTTTGTGTACATACTTGTTACAAGCATAAAAATAGCCATTAAAGGATTGATTCACTCTTTCTCCATTAAACTAATTGATCATCAATGTTCTGCATTCACTTACCCTATTTCCAATTCTTTTGCAATCAAAACATTGACTAGTGAAGGGACTAGGAAATTGATTCATCCTACTCCTACATTCTATTTCCTTGTGACCAAATTTGTTGCATGAAAAACAAGTGCCATTAAAAGATGAATACCTTTGTGCATTAGGTTGTCTCACAGGTGGTCTCCTAGAAAATTTCCTTGAATTTCCTTTTTGATTTCCCTTATTTTGAGTCTTCTCATTATCCTTAGAGTTTTCACCTCCTTCCATTCCCAAGACACTTTTGTATTTACTCAATTTCTATCCCGAAAGAAATTCATCGAGCTTGTCTAAGCTAGATTTGAAATTGTTTTCATAGAGTTTTTCCTTCTCCAGATCCACTTTCAGGTTTACCACTTCTTGTTCAAGCTTGGTTCATTCATTATCCTTTCTTTGTACCAATTTTTTTAGACATTCTTCAATTATTTTCTTCTCCTCTACTCACACTTTCAAACCATTAACTTTTCCATTAGCCTACTTCAGCTGATCAGTTACTTCCCTATGCCTTTCTTTGAACTTTTTCAATTGCTCTTTTAATATCTAGACACATTCATTTGCATCTTCAAGATTTTATTTCGACTCCTTATTTTCACTTTCAAATTTATCAAGATCTTCAAGTGTAGTCCAAATTTATTCTTTATCATTCATTTATTCCATCTTCAAGATCTCCCTCAAGCTATTAAGATTTTTTGGAGGAACCAATCTCTGATACCAATTATTGAATATCCAAGATACTGAGAGGGGGGGTGAGTCAGTATCTTCTTAAATTTTCTGATTAGATACCATCTAATTATTCCAATGCATACAAAATCAAAGATAAGTAAAAGCATTAACAGAACATGAAATCATAGAACACATGAACACTAGTATTTTTACGTGGAAAACCCAAAATGGGAAAACCATAGTCAGTGTTAGCTCACAATATAGTATAACAGGTTATAAGATATTACAAAATTGGGATGACTCATTTCTAGGACTCACTATCCAAATACAAAGGCTCATTTCCTATAGAATTACAATGACAAAATGGCTTACAACTAGAAAATGAACGGATAAAGTACAACTAGTGAGTGTTGATTTAGTTCCAATGAAGCTCAGTGATGAGCCTAAAATGTTCTCATAGTTTGGATGTTATGATAAACTTTTAATGCCTTTATTTTTTTTATTTGTGGTTGTTTAAAACTCTTTTGAAACCTTTTATGGGGATATCCTATAGCAAAATACTTTCATATTCCTGCAGCTTATTGTGTTGACTTGATTACATTTATTGCCCCATTGACTCCCTAAATGATTGGTATATCGCATATTGTTTTTGAATGATGAAATAGATTTAAATGTGTGATTAATGAACATATATCATGTATGTGCCATATGCCTTTTCTTTCGCATTTGTTACCTTTTTGTTTCACAGGTTGTTGAAGAATGATCGAGTCAAGCGCAGCCGATCTCGGCCTTGCAGTAAAGTCCATTTCTTGCACGACTTCGAGGAAGCTCCGGCAAAGACTCTTTGACCGAAACCGTTGGGAAAGATTTTTAATGATAGTCAATCTGGAAAGAGTGGAGCACTAGATTCTCTCTGGATTGGGTTAAACGCATAAATTCATTTATGAAGTTTGTTCCTTGATTCTGGGATACACTTTACTTCCACGTCTTTCTTTGATAGGGTTAGTTAGTTAGTTGCTCTCCTGATTTTAAATAAAGTACTCCTGCGCAAGTGAGAAGGGAGATGATAGTTAGAGTAAGATAGAAACAGAGTAGCAGATATCATGTAAGAGTCAATATGATAATGAAAAGTAGAATCTATTTGACAAGAGATAGAGTTTGTTGTTAGTTTCCATATCAACAAAACAATGTATATCATTTTGTTTTCATGAATAAAGTTTAATGAAGTTCTAAATTCAACACCTACATAATCAGTAGATGCTTGCTAAGGGGGCCCACTTAGTAAGTATCTGTAGCTAGTTAGTTAGTCATTCTTTTCTGTTGATCTTTAGTTAGCTTTCATCTTTGAAGTTTTCATACAAACTCAGTCTTGTAATGCTCCTGCAGCATAGGGAATCCATCCCTGTGCCTGTTCCTACAGCATAAGGCCAGTTCATAGTTTGTGTTTCAGTCGTAGTTGTTATGGTTTCTATTTTAATCAAATCATAGTTGAGTTAAAGAACTTTGCATTACCTTCCTGTGGCGTAGATAGAATTCCTTTCCAGTATTTATTTCTACTAAGATTTGACCGAAACTAGTTCCTAGTGCATATATTTTTTCGTGCCATTTAAAGTATACGTCCCCTAGTTTGACAAGTAAATGAACATCCACAGAGAGATATTAGTCACCTGTCGGAATGTCTAATTCCCAGGAAAGGTTTTACTATGATTTTCATATCCTTTTGTGGGCGTGACCATTTTTGGCGCCGTTGCTGGGGATGGCGTCCAGCTAGGAGTTTGTCAGAAGTCATTTTTAGCATTAGTTTAGTTTGTTAGTAAATTTTTTTTAAAATCTTTCAAGCCACTATTCACTGTATTGCATGCATAGAAGAAGAAGAGACACACTGGGAAGGTTCATCCCTGAAAACCTATTTGTTGAACTACCATTTGACCCAGCTGACAACGAACCTGAGGAAAATCCATTCGCTCTGTTATTCCAGCAAGCAAACATGGTAAATAACCCACCTAATAATCCACCTCCTACTTTTGAGTTTCCTATTGTTCCCCAACGAGATACTGACAATCTTAAGAATATACCTTCGTCATTACTTCCAAAATTCTATGGCCTGGTCACAGAGGACCCAAAAACTTTTTTGTTTGAATTTGATGTCCTCTGTTGTAGTTATGACTACAACATAGATGCTCATAAACTGAAGCTATTTCCTTCCACCTTGAAGGAGGGAGCTCTCAGATGGTTCATGCATCTGGGAAGAGGTGTCGTTGATAGTTGGGTGGCCATGCAGACAAAATTCCTTGAAAAGTATAAGGAATACTGTAAGAGTGCTAGCAAAGGTGATGACATATTCTGAATTTAGCAGAAGGACAATGAAAGTTTGGAAGATTATATTTTCAGATTTTTTTTTCACTAAAGAGGAACTCAAACCATACTCTCAATGAGGACTCTCAGAAACTACTCTTTCTAAAGGGAATCAGTGATGCTTGTATAGACGCCCTAGACCTGATGGGAGGAGGTGATATAACCCAACTGCCTTGGGATGATATAAAGAAAATATGTCTTAACTACTCTCGAGCAATAGTTAAGAAAGGTCGAGGTCATCATGCTACAGTGGGGAAGTCTTCTTTTGGTGGAGTTTCCCGGATGGAGATAAAAAATTTGCTATATGACTTCAAGTAGGACATCATTAATAATATGGCTACACAACTGGACACTATGCAAGCTCGGAGGAAACATGAGGAGGCTAAGACAGTTTTGGCTGAGTTCTGTCCATACTGCAGATAGAAGAAGCGTGATTACAGATGCGAGATGGTGGCTAATTTGAAAGCTAGGCAACTACCTACTGACTTCAAGCCAGTAGAAGGTGATGATAATTAAGTGTTATTTGTTGCACAAAGGAGACTATGGGCCAAAAGGCAAGGTATGCCTCAAGATCCTTTAACTTTTGGTAATCCTTATTCTAGCTATAATAACCAATGACAACATGCATATGGACCACCACCACCCTGGAATCCACCTCAACCAAGTTGGCCTAATTATCAGAACCCGCAATGGAAATCTCCTCAAGGAGGTTGGTAGCAGCCATAAGGGCAATGGACCCCACCTTCAGGAAATTGGCAGCAAAATCCTCAATGGAGAGGCCCTCAACAATGGCAAAACTAGTTCCCTAGATTCCTGGAGCTTCCACAGCCACAACCATAGGCCCTCATGCCACCTCCTGCAGCAACTACCACAAATCCTGGACCTCCAAAACAAACTCCTATGCTTGCCCAGCTATTGCCAAATCCCAATAATAAGTAGCAGCAGTAGCCACAGCAGCTTGCGTATCTTGCCGATGCCAACCAATATCAAGCTTATGCCTTAAACGTTAATGACATCCATTTGAGGTCTGGAACCACTTTACATGCTCCAAAACCTCCTCTGATTACTGAAATACCAGATTCTCCCCTTGAAGAATCTACTGCACCTGCTGTTCCTGCTGAGGATATGCCCATAACTGATACGATTTCTAAGGAGCCTATTTTGCAAAATCAAGACAACCCACCTTTTCCTCAGAGGTTGCAAAGTATTGCATCTAAATCCATGGAAGAACCCACTTTTGACATTCTAGATCAACTCAAGAATGTACAGATTCAAATCCCTTTATTTCAAGCTATTAAAGATGTTTCCATCTTTGGAAGAGCTATTAAAGAGGCATGTTTGAAGAAGCCTGGACGAAAGAAAAAGATCCTCAAACGATTCATGTCTTAGGGAAATTGGCTAATATAATGTTGGGAAATGTAGTCATCCCAAAGTATATTGACCCTGGAAGTCCTGTAGTGCAGATACATATAAATGGCCAAATTGTAAAAAATGTTTTGATTGATTTAGGTGCTACCATTAATATCATGACAAAGCATACTATGGACTCCTTGAATATTTCAAATATTAGGTCTACATCCACAGTTCTGCAGCTTGCAGATAGGTCCACAGTTAAACCTGATGGGATAGTGGAAGATGTAATTGTCACTCTTGAATCTTGGGAGTATCCAGCTGATTTTAAAATATTATCAATTAAGGAAACTTTAGGAGGGTATCCAGTTATCCTTGGTAGACCATGGTTAGCAACTGCTGATGCTTTTATAGGATGCCGCTCTAGAGATATGACTATTTCTGATGGACAGTCCACAAAAAAATTAGCTCTGTATCCGCCTGCTAGACCTCAACTAGATTTGTCCCAACCTGTTTGGCCAGATATGGGGGAATAAACTGAAGAAGTCAATTCCTTGGCTCAATTAATTATGCTTCAAAATGATCCATTCTCACAACTTCAGAGTGAGGATGCTTTTCTTTTTCAAATTCTACAGTACAACTCTGATACGGGTAGTTCATCTAATCCAAATGGTACCCATGTACAATGTTTCCTACAGCAACCAGATTCTGAAAGTTCACTGCCTAAACTTCCAGCGATTTTTTATAATTTGCTTCCACAAGAGGTACAAACATCACCTATAGATTCTATGAGTAATCTCACAAAGCAGATAGAATTGTCTCTAGGTCATTGTTTGAATGTCAATAGCAAGCTGTCACAATATCAAAAGGCTGTCTTATTAAACATGCTACAAGAACAACATAAAACTTTTGCATGGGAATATGAGGACATGCAAGGAATAGATCCTCGAGTTTGTACTCATAGGATATATATCAAAGAAGATTGTTCACCAGTTAGACAACCTCAAAGAAGAGTCAATCCAACACTTAGAGAAATAGTTAAAAGTGAGCTTCAAAAGTTGCTTGATGTTGGTTTTATTTATCCAATCTCTGACAGTCAATGGGTTTCTCCACTAGTCATTGTCCCCAAGAAAGGTGGAAAATGGAGAGTGTGTGTAGCTTACAAAGAGTTGAACAGTGCCACTAAAAAAGATCACTTTCCACTACCTTTTGTAGCCAAGTATTAGACTCACTATCTGGAAAAATATATTTTTCCTTTTTGGTTGGTTACAGTGGGTACAATCAGATAAAAATTGCCCCTGAAGATCAAGATAAGACCACTTTTACTTTTCCATGGGGAACATTTTCTTATTCGGTCTTGCCTTTTGGTCTATGCAATGCGCCAACATTTCAGAGAGCAGTAATTAGTATCTTTGCTGATATATCTCATGACTGTATGGAGATTTATATGGATGATTTCACTACCTATGGAGTCACATTTGAAGAAGCATTGGTGAATTTAGAAAAAGGTATTGAAAAGGTGCAGAGAGAAAAATTTGTCTCTAAATAGTGAAAAGTGTTTTCTAATGATGGAAGAAGGTATTGTTCTAGGTCATCATGTTTCAAAGAATGAAATTCAGGTCGACCCTGCTAAAATTGAAGTTATTTAGAATTTACAAACTCCTGCAAAACAAAAAGATGTCAGAAGTTTCCTTGGCCATGCAGGGTATTATAGAAGGTTTATAAAAGACTTCAATAAAATTTCCAGTCCACTTTATGCCTTGTTAACTAAGGATTCTCAATTCGAGTGGACAGAGGCTTGTGAAAAATCCTTCCTACAACTAAAGGACTTGCTTATTAAAGCCCCTGTTCTTCAAGGTCCAAAATAGAATTTTCCTTTTCACATACATGCTGATACCTCTGATTTTGGTATAGGAGTAGTTCTAAGTCAAAAAGAAAATTCAATTGAGCATACTATTTACTTTATCAGCAAGAACTTTCAAGGTCCTAAGCTCAACTATACTGTTACAGAAAAGGAATTGCTTGCAGTAGTGTATGGTTTGAATAAATTTAGGTATTATGTCATAGGTTATCAGATATTCATCCATACTGACCATGCAGCAATCAAGTATCTGATGAACAAACCTGCCATCTCTGGTAGGTTGGCACGATGGCTCTTGTTGTTACAAGAATTTGACATTACAATAATTGACAAACCAGGAAGAGCTAATGTTGTAGCTGACTTTTTATCAAGGCTTCAATCAGCTGCACCTGTTGAACACGAGGTCATTGATGATAGGTTTCTAGATAAACACTTGTTTTCCATTGCTGCACATACACCATGGTATGCAGACATTGCTAATTATCTAGCAGCAAATAGAATACCAGCCCACTTTTCTCCAAAAGAAAAGAAATTGTTAATAGAGAAAAGTTTTAACTTTTCTTGGATTGCAAATTGTTTGTTTTATACTAGACCTGATCAAGTAATGCGAAGATGTGTATGAAAAGATGAGACTTATGATATCTTGCATGCTTGCCATGATGAACCATGTGGGGGACATTTTGCAGCAAAAAGAACATCAATGAAAGTTATTACAATAGGGTACTACTGGCCAACATTACATAAGGATGTTGTGGCCTATATAAAGAAATGTGACAGATGCCAGCGTATGGGAAGACCAACTAAGTCAGATGAAATGCCACTATATCCACAGGTAATAGTCACCCCTTTTGATAAATGGGGGATGGATTTTGTGGGACCAATTGATCCACCATCAAATGGCAAGTCATACATTCTAGTTTGCACGGACTATGTCACAAAATGGGTTGAAGTAAAAGCTATGACTCATGCTCAGGATAACAAAGTTGCTGAGTTTTTGTATGAACAAGTTTTCACTGGATTTGGAGTTCCCAGAGAGCTTGTAACTAATCAGGGAGCTTAGTTTATGTCGAATCTGATCACTGCACTAATGAATGACTATAAAATCAAACATAGGAAGTCCAACCCCTATCACACTCAAGCCAATGGTCAAGTGGAGGTAACAAACAGGGAAATTGAAGCGATCCTAACAAAGACAGTGCAAATACATAGAAAATATTGGAGCAATAGACTTCCTGAAGCAGCTTGGGCCTACAGAACTACATGGAAGACAACAACTGGGTTTACACCTTTTGAGCTGCTTTATGGGAAAACAACCATGTTACCCATAGAATTTGAGCACAAAACTTTGAGGACAACTCTTGAACTCAATATGGACATATCTGAAGCACAGAAGGACCGTCTTCTACAGCTAAATGCTTTGGACGAAATGGGAAAAGCTGCCCTGCAGCACACATAAATAGTCCAACAACAAAGGAAGAAATGGCATCATCAACACATCAAAACCAGGAAATTTTTTGTTGGTGATTGGGCTTTGTTATATGATTCCAGATATCAAGAAAACCAGGGTAAGCTCACAACACCCTAGCTTGGCCCCTATGAAGTTGAAAATGTGTTCAACAACGGAGCTGTACAGCTGGTGACAATTGATCCAGTCTGTTTCAAATTGCTAGTTAATGGCCACTAACTCTGGTTGTACCATAAACCAGTCTCAAAGGAAGAATTCATGCAATAGTTCATTCCGGTTCTTCCCGCTACTCATCCTGTAGCCGAAGGCTTTAGCCTTTCTCCTGTAGCTTTACCGTAATTTTTTAAAAAAATATGTCCATAATAAAGGTTTTATTTTTAAAAGAAAACCCCTTTTTCTTCATTCTCATTTATCGCCCCCATCTCACTTCTTTATCTTCCATCCATCCATCCCATCCATCCATTCCATTCACTTCATCCATCTGCATCACCCTTAATTAAGACATCTTTCCCAACTGTCAATTCATGTAGACGCCATCATCTTTCTTCACACATATGTGCAATTATCAAAGGTATGCCATATCTTTTCTTATCACATATTTGATTTATTTTATTCTATTTATTTACTACTATGACAGTACTAGTCATTATTACCCAATCTCCGCCTGTTCTTTAGTACATGTGAGGACACATGTCATACTCTAAGTAGGGGGCGGGGTAATCCACCTTTTAAAACCTATCTTTTCACCACTGCCATAACTACACAAATAACCTTTCTTTAATATTTTTCTAGTACTTTCCAAATATGATCACATGTCCTTCTTTATTGCATGTTTTTCTTGTAAATTACGATTAAGACTGCTTGTTCAAAAAGTTTATTTTTGGAAAAGAAAGAAATGTGATGGCACGACAGAAGAAAAACCAGAGCAGAAAAGGAAACAAAGAATTTGAATTTTCAGCAAGGAATTTAGTTCAGCTAAGGGAAAACTATAAATATGGGTGGTCAGCTAGTGCGACATGAGCCTATAGCTCATGAATTATTATTGCAAAATCCGCAAACAGTCCATGCATTCAGCCTCTGTGGATGGTGAAACTATTTCTTGAGTTTAAATGCTTTTGATGAGGAGGCTGCTAGAGAATTTTTGAGAACCCTTTCTAAAGGAGAAGCTACTGTATGGGGTCTAACGATTGTTGCAACTAAAGACAGAATTGTTGAAGTAACCGGGCTTCCAGCTGTTGGAGAAAAATTTTCTTTAGATGCTGCCGCTGCAAGGGCTGAGTTTTCAATGCCCACTAAT
>VDFB02088490.1:0-35708 GCA_007258455.2 Sequoia sempervirens | reverse complement strand
TATATTCTCTCTCTCTCTCACATACACACACACACACATATATTTATATATTCCTAATATATATAATATATATATACTTATATGTGTATATATTTTTTTGTATTTATAGATATTTATACATTCACATACACTATTATTGAGTTCCTTTTTCATTATTCTTAAAGAAATGATCTCTATAGAGATAAGGAGAATCTTTGAGTTATTTTATTCATATTACCCATAGGTTCAAATTCAACTTGAATTGTACATTCTATGATTTTTTTTGTCTAGTTCAACATTATGTTTTGTATATACATATATATATACATTCATATACATTATTTCTTTTGAACAATAATAAAATGATCATTAAATATTAAAGGTAAGGAAAGCATTATGGTAATTCATTTTCCATTAGCTTACCTATTTAATCTTTTCCACAACTTTTCTCGTCGCAAGACAACACAAACACTTCATATAAGGATGATATCCTGCGAAAAATCATATTTCAATACAAATACTATAATTTTTAGTGTTATGTGTGATCCAAATTCCATTCTTTCTTACTAATTGTCATCTAGCTAAATGCTCCTACCTCAACCATGTTCTCGCTCTTCAACCTATTTCTGCATTCACACACTTGCACTTATAGAGTTTCATTGGTAACCATTAACCGATGCTTGAAATGAAATGATTCCATTACTACATCATAACAACAATCCTTCATATTCAAACATATGAATATAGATATATTTCAAATGACATTGAAATCTTAAATTTAACACAAGTCAAAATTGATAAATTTTCATTTTTTCAAAAATATTTAAATAACTTAACATTATTAATTGTAGGAAAAATTTGAGATGTGACATCCTTCTCCACTTGGAAGAGACATTGTCTTGATGTCTTATCAAACAAAACTACATTATATATGTCTATTTCAACATTCATTCATTCTATTATCAAACCAAATATCATAATCATGCAAATTCCACAATGCTAGAGCAATAGTATCTCAATGTAACATTAAGAGCCTATCTAGAAATCAAATAAGGAAAGGAGTGTTCTATCTCCTCTACATCCTCCCAGGTGGAACTATCTTTAGAATATTGATCCCATTGGACCTTATTTTGAGAAACATCTCTTCTATGCAACTTGATGTTGCATATATCTAGAATTCTAATGGGCTCCACTAACACCACTCCTAGATCTTGTACTTGTAAGGAATGCCAATCAAGTATGTGAGATGCATCTGGATGGTATGTGTAGACATAGAAAATATACAAATTGATATGGCACACTTGATCCTGATCTACTAACATCGCTTCATCCTAAATTATCCCTCTATCTAACCATTTAATCAAATAGCCTTATTTGATTAAAGTCACCATAATTCCCCTTTTAATTAAATAAATCCCTCGATTTGATTAAATCATTGTCTCTATGTAATTAGCTAGGTCATTTCATCTTCCTATCTTTATTTAATTAAATAATCCATATTATTTGATTTATATTTTTTTTAAAGGTGCAATGCACCTATATTATTAGGGGTAAATGCTTTTGACTAGAGCTATGAACAAGGTACAAGAAACCACAAGAAACACCCAAACCTGCAAGCACAATGGCCCAACGAAGACACAAGGCCTACGAGCACTTTGGCCCAGCGAGGGTTTGAACCTTGGTGGTCGTCACTACAACCAAGCGACTTGACCACGGAACCACGCCCTTATCGACATCCATATTGTTTGATTAAATCTCTAAAGTTCATCTAATTAAATTAAATAAATAAAAAATTTATCTAATTTAATCTAACATCACCCCCTTTGGTTAAATAAATCAAAATATTTATTTAACTAGGTCTTAATCATTTTCATCTCTTTTTGATTTATTTCAACCCACAAATCTAAATTAGATAGTCAAAATCACCTAATCTCCTCTTAAATTAATCAAATCCTAATTAATTTAATCCTAATCACTCAAATCCTCTAGATTTTGCAACTTGCACATGAAAATCAATTTAATTGTTTTATAAATCATCTATTTTAATTAAAAAAAAAGGCATCCAAGTGGGAATATTCTTCAAATTTTAAATCTCCCCCCAAAATGGACATGTACATCCAACAAGGCAATAACTCCATCTTACATGTACTTTTCCTTGAGCCAAGTGGCATTTATTGCATTTTCCCTATCCTCTTGCAAGTCATTTCAACAAATTTGAAATTCAAAAATAAGCATTTATTGGCACAATCCTCAAAACTTGCACATCCTCCATCCACTCATAGATTGACAAGTGGCATCTTGCCATTGGATGAATGTTAGTCCCACATTGTTCAAATTTGGACATTCATCCATCTTGGCATTCTATAAATAAAGATCGCATATCCTCATTTCAACATCCACAAACTATGCAAAGTTACCATGCTCAAATATTTATCAAATTTCATCCATCACCATTGAGTTCTTAGCTAGGTTTTGCAGATTTTTGGTTTGGAGCACTCAATGTTCATCAACAAAGTGGACCATTCATCAATCATCATCAACACATATCAATCTTGCATCATAGGAATTGGGAAAGGGCCAATTTTCACATCAAATTGGCACCAATTCCCCCATGGGATCATGAGTTTGCAAATTTAAATTAGGATTCAATCTATTTTGTTGTTTTCATTGTATTATTCATTGTTTATTTTCCTAATTTGAGTTTTGTAAATGGATTTCATGGGGAATCCTTGTTCTTGCTTGCAATCTCTAACTTAATGTGTTTGTTCTTATTATTTTTCAGGTATTCGAATTGGGGTTCGCACAGTATGGCTTAAGAAAAGAAACATGAAATATATTATGGAGTCGAGCTAGAGTAGCTAGTAGAGAAATCTGGTATGCAACTGGGTTAATCACTTCCAACACATCAAAAGGACCCACATATCTCGGAGCCAACTTGGAAGATTTCCCAAAAGTAATAGAGATCTTATGTGGCTTGACTCTCAGAAGGACATTATCCCCTTCTACAAACTATCTGAAGGTTCTATTCTTATTGGCATAGCTTTTTCATTTATTTTCTACTTCCTTCAATCTACCCTTGATGAGTCTCATTTGTTCTTACATTTCCTTAAGCATTTTAGGCACCACTATAATCCTATCTTCCAACATGTCCCAACTGATGGGAGTACAACACTTTCACCCGTAAAAAGCCTCGAAAGGTGGCATACCTAAGGATGCATGAAAATATTTGTTATATGTGAATTCTACTAATGATAGATACTCTTCCCATTTATTCTGTTGGTCCATTCAATACATTCGGAGGAGATCCTATACTACTGGATTTATTCTCTCTTTCTAACTATCAGTCTGAGGATGATATGTTGAACTAAAATTCAACTTAGTTCCCAAGGTTGCATTCAAGGCCATCCAAAATTTGGATGTCATCTGAGTATCCCTGTCAGATATGATAGTCTTAGGAACTCCATGCAAATGAAAGATCTCATGGAAAAATTTCTTGGCCAAGGTCAACGATCCATCCTTAAGGGAAATGTGGCACCTTATTTAACTTATTGACTACTACCAAGATGTCATCATGCATATTTTTACTCAATGGTAACCCCTGTATAAAGTCCATGTTGATCGCTTGCCACTTGTAATCAAGCATGTCATGGTGATAGAGAAGCCCTGCTGGATGGACATGTTTCAGCCTTAACTCACTGACTTTTCAAGCATCTAGCTACATACTCAACTATGTCCTTCCTAAGCTTTGTCTAGAAATACAAAGATTTCAATTTTGTGATCATCTTGACAACTCTGGGGTTCCTAGAATAAGGTGCATTATGGATTTCCTCTAAGACCAACTTCCCGAGATCTCAAAAATCTGGAATATACACCCTCCTTTGATACCTTAGGATTCCATCTAATTCAATCTCATACCCATCAAATCGATGGTTTGATGGATTCTCTTCTAGAGATTTCTTTACTCTTTCATAGTGCTCATCCCCTTGCAAGTGTTGCCTCACTTGCTTCCTTAGATTGGATCTTGTTGTGGTCATAGCTTCCAAATGTCTTCTTCTACTAAGAGCATCGACTACTATATTCTCTTTTCCTTTAATGTACTCAATTCTAAAGTTGTACTCACTAAGGAATTTAAACTAACTTCTTTGACGTTCATTGATATTTGGCTGGGTGAAGATGTATCTTAGTCCTAAATGATCCATTTTAAGGTCAAATGGTTTCCCTATAGATAATTCCTCCACATCTGCAATGCATGCACTATTGCAGCCAATTCCAATCATGTGGTGCATAATTCATTTCATGATACTTCAGCTTTCTAGATACATACGCCACCACTTGCCCATCCTACATTAGTACTACTCCTCCACCATCCCCTGAAGCATCTATGATCACTATGAAATGACCATTGGGATCGAGTATAGTCAACATTGGAGCTATAGTAGGTTGCTCCTTTAGGAGTTGAAAAACATGCTCACACTTTTTTGTCCATTCAAAAAATTTCCCTTTCCTTTGAAGCGATGTTATTAGGGCTATGATTTGAGAGAATCCTTGTACATACTTCCTGTAGTAAACCACAAAACCCATGAAGTTGTGGACCTCTATCACACTCTGAGGTACTAGACATTCCACAATTTCCTTTATCTTTTTGGGATCTATAGAGACTCCTTCCATTGATATGATATGACCTAGATAGTGCACCTTTCATGATAAAATGAGCACATGGATAGCTTTTCAAAAAGATTCTTCTCTCTCAGATGTTATAAGACTATCCTCAAATGCTAATCGTGCTCCTCAATGAATTTAGAATAAATCAAGATGTCATCAATGAATATCAAAACAAAATCATCTAGACAATATCTGAATACACTATTCATGAGATTCATAAAAGTGGTTGGTGCATTGGTCAAACCAAAAGGTACTACAATGAACTTGTAGTGTCCATATCAAGTTGATAAAGCAGTCTTAGGAATGTCCTTTTCCTTTATTCTTAGCTAGTGATACCCAGACCTAAGGTCTATTTTAGAGAGCATCGTCACTCCCTTCATCTAATAAAATAGCTCATCGATTCTCAGGAGAGGATATTGATTCTTGATGGTAGCCTCAACATCCAATAGTCGATACACAAGCACAAGGTTCCATCCTTCTTCTTTACAACAATAACTGGTGCACCCCACTGGGACGCACTAAGTTGAATGAGCCCTTTGCTCAATAGATCCTACAACTAGGCCTTCAATTCAAATAAATCAATGGTGGTAATCCTGTATGGGTCCTTGGATTGAGGTTTGACTCTAGCTACTAGATCAATAGAGAAATCAAATTCTCACTTGGGAGGTAGCTATGCGAGTTGTTTAGGAAACACATCTTGAAGCTCCTTTAGAATATGATAATCATGCAAATATGGTTTCATAGTTCCAAGCTAACTAACATGTACAACATAAATTGAACACCCCTTCCCTTGAGTCTTCTTCAATTGCATGGTTGAGATCTGTCTAAGTTATAGTGGTCTTGACAAACCATGAATCTCAACCAGATTCCCAAAGTCGTCTAGACAACTAACCATTTTTTCCTCACAGTTCATAATGAACTTGTGTTCGGTTAATCAATTAATGTACCTAAGATCACATCATAAGTACCTAGGGGTGCCACATAAAGGTTGACTTGGGTCTAGAAGTTGGGAAGTTCTAACTCACTACAAAAAACACAAGAATCCACTCTCCACTCTACTTGATTCCCATACTGAACTATTCAAGAATTGGGCATGTGTCTAGGTCTAATGGGTAATTTAGAAATGGTTCTTGGGTCTACAAAACATTCAGTGGCTCTAGTATTAATCAAAATAGAAATAGGTCTGCTATAGAGCTTACTCAACAACTGGATTGGTGAAGCTTGATACTCAACTTGTCTATTGTCCACCGTTGCATGGATCTGATGCTACTGGTTTCCTTCCTTTCATGCCCTTTGGCGATTTGGGCAACTTGATGCATAATGATCACTAGACACAAGTATAACACCCATCACATGTCCCTTTCCGACCTCCCAACCTATCTTCTTTGGAGCTCTTCTATTTATCATCAAAATTTCTTTTGTTGTTGTTGGCCTTCTTGTTCTTTCCACCACTACTTCCTTCTCATTTCTCCTGAGAGTTGCTTACCCTTTTTAGGTTTTGAATTTGGTAGGGTTTGTCTCTTTTCTAAAACTTCTTACTTTTGAATGAGACTTGGAATTCACACTCTTACAGAAATTGGAAATCTATTGTAACTTCTACTCTTGTTTGGTGGACTTCTCAAAGACCTCCTCCATGGTAAGGGGATTATGTATATCCACCTCTTCTCCAATCTAGGGCCTTAACCCTAATATGAACTTTTAGATTTGAAAGCACTCATTGGTCTAGTATTGAGGCACGTGCTTAAACAAATGAGTAAACTTTTCCCAATACTGAGTCACTGACATACTCCCTTGGGTGAGGATTTGGGACTATGTCATCTTCCTATCAAAAAAGTGCTGAGGAAGCCACCTTTTCTGAAAATGCTGAAGGAACTGTTCCCAAGTGGTCTCTCCAAGTAGCAGTTTCCATTCTGTCATCTCATTGTCCCACCATCTAGCTACCTCAATAGAGAGATTCTGCTCCATCTCTGATGGTTTCACCATCAAATTTCGATGGAGCTACCCTTTTAAGGTCCTTACAAAGCTCTCCTTCGATTCTTTCTTAGTTATTTCCACCTTGATATCTATTTCCTTGTGGTTGCTCTTCATTTCTCAGGTTTTTTCCATCTTGAATTCCTTGTAATTCCCCTTCTAAATGGTCCATCCTATTTTCCTATCAGTTTAGGAGGTCAAGGATTCATTCCAACCTCTCATTTTGATGTTTGTTTTGACTCCCACTTGAAATCTATTTATAGTGTTCACCATGGTGGTTCACAATTGACCTGTGTCACAACATGCATTTAGTGTAATTGACACAAGTTTTCTATATTTAATCATTTCAAACACATAATACTAATTATTATGACATACAATCTATAAAATATATTCATGTTCATTCATAACAAGGATAAATCATTCAAGATCACAAATTTTAACATGAAGAAAAACTTCCAATATTTATTATAGTAATGGATTACGAAGATCCTTATTTACAAAATTTCTCCCTTATTAGCTGGGTTATTCTTTTTCAGACAAAGGACACTCTTCTGGGTCCTCATCTAAGTCTATTACAACCTTCTTGGAAGAGGAGGGATGTGGATGTAGACATTTCTCTTCTTTCATCACAATGGGTGCATTAGTTCCAAACCCTAGAGGCCAATCTTGTATTGCAGAAGGTTTCTTAGTATTGACAGCGTGTTTAAACTCTTTGATCTTTTTTCCCCTTTCTAACTTCAGTCGAGTGAGGGTGTGTGCTAAGGTCTCATCATCAGGAAGCTCAAGTTGGACTTCAAGTTTTGGGTTCTCTTTGACAACTTTCTTTTTGGAAGTCCTAACTTTCTTTCCCTTCTTTCTCCCAAACTTTGACCTTCCCATTCCTACATTCAATTTAGGTTTGTTAAACTCAAAATTGAGTAAGGGTCGACTAACCCTAGTTTCAACTAACCCAAATGTCAAATTGTCAAACTGTTACATAGTTTGACTTGGCTATCATCGCCACTTAGTCAACTCAAGTTATACATCAAATAATACATAGTACAATAAATCAAGATGGAATTCCATGTGATTTCAGTCCAACCCTCACCACATCTGGTGGATGAGAACATGGTTCAGGAAATTTTCCACCCAACTACGAAGTTACGCTTCCCCAAAATTCTTCCTAACTTGAAGAATACCCAACCCTGCACAAAATATTTAGCAAGATAATACGATATACAAGGTGGAATATGGTGCATGTCTAACATAACTACAAGCATTTATATCCACAACTAGAACATGCAAGATCAATGTTAGGAAATGGTAGAGAGTTACAACATAAAAATTATACCATTCAACATAATAGACTACAAGTGCTTGGCCAAGCATATGCTGTATACAACAACAAAAGATAGATTTTGGAAAAAATAAAACCTATCCTCCTTGTTTACCCACTTTCGACACTTGTCCTGGAAGGAAACCTTCTACATGCATGAGGAAAAACCCTTCCCCTCTAGCATCTAGTATGCACACTAATAATATGGTTCACAATTGATCATTTTATTTATTCTTCTCATAATGATACATCATAAATTCAACAAGTATAATTTTACTCTTAAGGTTCACTAGGCACTCCTAGAAATCAATAGAAGCCAGAAAAAACTAGTTATATTGCTGCAAAATCATATAATCATTTAATCATGATCTATATCCAATCATCCAATGTAACTTATATGAAAAAACATGCTTCGACATACTCATATATATATTTCCTTTCTGTGTCCATGAAGTAATCATACATTATTCAAGAAAAGAAAATAGGTTGTTAAAAGAAGGTATATCACATGATTGTGTAGATGCTAATGTGGACACTGAAAAGGTAACCCTTCTACTTTTTCTATCTCATCTAGTCCCTCTTTGTGATTTTGGCTTAATATTTCCTTGATTTAATGTTGTAACGTGGATAACACATTCACATTAGGTGTTGGGCCCTTGTAAACAAAATAAAATACATGTCTTGTAAAGGTGTTGTAAATTGCTTTCACACTTTTCTAGACTTTTATTAAGCATTTAAGTGTCATGAACCTATCTTTCCCTTAATTCAATTTTGTAAAATGTATTTAATTGTATTCTCACATTAATAAAAAAGTCTTGTAAATTAAACCTAGTTTTAATCTAGTGTTGTAATGTGTTTTACACATTCACATTGGATCTTGTGTCTTTCTAGGCTAAGTGGACCTCATTTTAATGTTGTAGAGTGTATTTAACCACACTTTCACATTGAAATTTGTGTCTCTATCCCTAATCACCCTTTATATCATCATTAATAGGCCCCATAGGCCCCTTTTTTTTGCATCCCAAGGAAAGGTTGACTAATATCCCAATAAAAACACTTTAAAACCTCGAAATCTTGAAGACCCACCTCAAAAACATCAAGGTGGGACTCATTCACAACCTTGGATGAATGAGTCCCCTTAGGTGGGTCCCATTTTCCAAGGGTGGTGAATGAGTCCCTTTTGTGGTATTTTTCAAAATTGAGTGGGAAAATTGCAATTCTAACTTGAATTTTGATGAATGTTAGCCTTAGGGATCAAAATAATGGCCATTTGAGTGCCTTGCCTATATAAGAAAGCCTTAAAATCCTCATTTCACATGAGAATATCAAAGAAACATAAGGTATTCATGTTATCAATTCAAGAAAGTACTAGTTAGGCATTTCAAGTCTTTACAAGGTCATTAAGATAGCTTTCAAGATCACTTCTAAGGCATTCAAGGGAAGATTCTTCATCCATTGTTGCAGCAATTCAAGATCCATCATCATGGAAAGGTTCTAATTGCATTACTTCATATTCATGCTTCATTATCTTGTTTGATCATTTTGGTTTAATTACCTAAAAGGGGTTTGACCAAGGCAAACCCCTATTCCCTAACAATTAATATTTTCTCTCTTTCTTTGTGTGATCACATATCTAGGTGATTTTAAGGCTTGGAGATGATTGAAGAATAGGTTTGAATTTTTTTGGAGTTGTAGACACCTAAAAATGACCTAGGCCTGCAAGCTTCATTTTTACCACTTTCATCCTAGCATAATTATGACATTTAATTATGTCCTTGGTCCACATTCGACTATTGATTAAATAATTCATAATTATTTAATTAATTCATGTCATTTATTCTTCATGATTATTAAATAAATAAATTTTATTTATTTATTAAATATGTCATTAACGTCTAAGTCTTCCCTTAATTAATAAATTTTTAATTTATTTAAATTCTTCTGATTATTAAATAAAATGAATTACATTTATTTATTTAATATGTCACTAATTGTCTTAATTAAATAAATTGATTAATTTATTTAATTAATTGGTCTTATCGCTAAATTAAATAATTAAATTTAATTATTTAATTGCCAATTAATATTCTTCTCATTTTAAATAAATCAAATTATTTAAAATGTCATGGTAACTTAAGCATGTCAGTCCTTTTGGTAAATAATCTGAAAAAGATTATTTATTATCTCTCAAAATCCATACTTTGAATTGTTTTAATTTGAATTAGTAATTAATATTCTAAAAATTAAGCAATCGAGAAAATTCTTGATTTTTCCAAATCTTATCTTCAGTTCACATCTTATCTCTTTGATTTTTTGAATCTTGTAAAGCAGGCAATATTATCTTCTTGATTTTTCGAAAATCTTTATTTCTTTAATTAGTTTCCTCATTTTTTATTTTTATTTTTATTTTTTTTTAATAAAAAGGGGGTAAAAACTTTATTGAATATCAGAAAGCATCAATACATAGGAAGAAAAGGACCAAGGTCCCAAGGAAAAACAAGATCACCGACCCAAACAGAGAAAACAACCGACACCATTAACTGTCACCATTTCCAACCCTATCCTCACCAAGAATATTCGTTAAATCAAGACGGAGCTCCTGAGGAACCAGCTCCCACTCCTCAATTCTCCATCCCTCATCATGCTCAGAAGCCCATTTCGCCAAACAGTCAGCAGCCCTATTCCACTCCCTTGGAATATGGACAAAAGTCACCATTTCCATCAAAGAACTAACCCGCAAAATTTGTTGCACAACCCCAGCCAACTGCCAGCTGACATCCGCCACTTTCTGCTCAATAAGCAAATTGATCAAGATCTGGGAATCAGATTCACAAACAATCCTTCTCCACCCCAAAGCATGAGCCCTCTCAAGAGCGTTAAGAATAGCAAGCCCTTCCACTAGGTTGATGGTCTGTATCCCTTCATAAATTGAAAAGAGGAAAATCACTGAGCCCAAAGAATCTCTACCAATCCCCCCGATACCAGCCGGACCCGGATTTCCCCTTGAAGATCCATCAGTATTGATCTTCAAAACACCTTCCGAGGGAAGTTGCCATTTGCCATCCCTATCAATATTTTTCTTCCCACGACGACCTCTAATAGCCCTATTCAAGGCCAGGGACGATCCTTGAATCCCCAATCTCTCCACCACCTCAGTATCCTTTTTCACCAACGGGAATTCCACTTCACACTTAGCTTTCACTGTTTCCTGAACCATGCCAAGAAATTTCTGCCAAATTTGTTGAACCAGCCTCTGTTCCCCTCGAAATATCCTTCGATTGCGCTCCAGCCAGATCTGCCACAATAAGAAGATAGGCCCAACAAACCACACCTCCTGCAAAAAAGAGGCCACAGAAGGGGGCCGACCCATCCCCTGCCAAAACTCAATCAAGGAGGAAGCATGAACACAAGGAGTTGTCCAAACACCCCACCAAAAGTGCCAAAGCTGGAGGGCGAAAGAGCAACGGAAAAACAAATGGGTAGAGTCCTCCTCATTAGCCCCACACATAACACAAATAGACGGCCCGTGGAAACCTCTCTTCTGAATGTTATCCCAAGTCAAACACTTATTCCAGGCCAACGTCCAAACAAAACAATTACATTTTGGCCAGGAAAACTTATTCCAGACCTTTTTCCACCACTGAACTTCAGGCCCAATCAACCTATGAGACAATAACCTGCTATAACCGGAGGCTACAGTGTAGGTCCCCATAGGATTAGGGGACCAGGCTAGCACATCATCATCCTGGAGAGAGCTACATCTTCGGCTAGAGAGGATACTATGCAACACAGCAGAATCCTCCTGCAAACCAACATCAGGCCACTCCTCGGGGGTCTTCCATTTGGCCATCTCTAACTGACCACAGGGGAAAAAGGACTTAAAGTCACTCACCCGTGACCAACCGGCCTCAAGAAATCTTAGACAAAGGTTCATCAGGTTGGGAAACTGGGAAGTGATGGGAGGAAAACCATCCCAGGAGTCAAACCAAAAATGGACTTCTGTCCCCTTCTTGCAGATCCAAAATAATCCTTCCTTAATAAGCGTAGCCCCTTTCTTGAGGGTTCCCCAAATCATAGAGCCCTTCCCCACAAGGGGGTACCTCGAAATATCAGAGTGAGGGATCCCCGGGAGATACTTCTGAGAGAGAACCTTGGCCCAACTCTTATCCTGCTCATTACACCACCGCCAATATAATTTAGCAGCCAAAGCCTCCCCAGTCAGAGCTGACTGCCTCAAGCCGAGGCCACCAAATTGTTTTGGACTACAAACCACCTCCCATCTAACCAAACTCCATTTGGAGGACTCCAGGCAACCAGCCCATAAAAATTGTCGCACTACAGAATCTAGGTCCTTAAGAAAGCCCATAGGGGCAACCTGGAGCATGCATCTATAAATGGGCAGAGCCTGCACCACGGACTTAATCAATTGGACACGACCAGCAAAGGATAACCATCGATGAGTCCAGTGGTTAACTTTCACCCGAAATTTATCCAGAATAATCTGCCAAGACTCCCTGGGAAGTCTACTTACCGAGATGGGAATGCCAAGGTAGGTCAGAGGGAGATTCCCAATCTGAAATCTCAAAGTGCGGGCAATCCTTTGCTGAATGGGGCCTGGAGTGTTGAAGAAGAAAATGGAAGATTTTCCCTCATTAATCTGCTGACCAGAGGCAACCAGGTACGCATCCAAGACTCTACGCAAATGTGAGGCCTCTCTCATTGTAGCCACCCCCATCAAAGCAGTATCATCTACAAATTGTAAGTGAGTCTGTGGAGGTAAAGTTCCACCCCACCTCCACCCTTGAATGAGACCAGACTCCACACTCCGTTTAACCCATCTCCCCAAACCTTCGGCCAAAAGAATAAACAAGTAAGGGGAAAGAGGATCACCCTGACGAAGCCCCCTAGAGGCACCAAAAAGCTCAGAATGGCTCCCATTGATAAGCACTGAGAAAGAGACTGAAGTAACACAACTCAAGACCCATTGAATCCATTCTTCAGCAAAACCAAAAGCACCAAGGATCCGTCGAAGGAAGGACCACCTAACTCTGTCATAAGCCTTCGCCATGTCCAGTTTGATAAACATCGCTTTTTCTTTAGAGATGGCCATAGAGTGGATGACTTCAGTAGCAATAACAATCCCATCCAAAATTTGCCTGCCAACAACAAAGCCACTTTGTTCTTCGGAGATCAGATCTTCAAGCCCCTTCTTCAACCTGTCAGCGATAAGCTTAGAAATAATTTTATAGATTACATTGCATAAAGAAATGGGCCGAAATTGGCTTAACCTATCAGCTCCCTCCCTCTTGGGGATAAGAGCAAGGAAAGTAGCATTGAGAGCCCTTAACATCTGTTTACTATGTTGAGATTCATGAACCACAGCAAGGAGGTCAAGTTTGATGATATCCCAGAATTCTTGGAAAAACTCAATAGGGAAGCCATCAGGACCAGGCGCCTTCCCTTTCTTCATATTAAAGACAATCCCTTCAAGCTCTTCAAGCGAGATATCACTCAAGAGTTGTCTATTCAACTCTCCAGACACAAGAGAGGGGATGCAAGAAAGAATTTGTGCTTCCTCAGGAGACCCCCCTTGCGAATCCTCCCTAAAAAGAGAAGCAAAGTACTGCACTGCCTCCCTTGAGATTTCTGGGAAGGAGGAAAGATGATCTCCCCTGTCATTCACCAGACCAGAAATAGAATTGCCATGGCGCCTGGCTTTCACAGAATTGAAGAAAAAAGCTGTATTTTTATCCCCTTCCTGAAGCCACTCAATACGAGCCTTCTGCTTCCAAAATATTTCCTCTCGCCATTCCCATTCTTCCAACATTTTCACAGCCTGAGCCTCATCCTGAAGCAACTCAGCCGTGACCCCATCCTCCCTTAACCTCCTTGTGATACCATCCAAATTAGCCTGAGCTGTTGCCTTTGCATGGAATACATTCCCAAAATACTGGCGATTCCACCGTTTGAGCTCAAATTTAACATATTGAAGTTGTTTAGCAAAAACATACATTGCAGTGCCATATGCAGGTCTACCTTTTTTCCACCAATCAGACACCAAGCCATTTAAAGAGGGATCCCGCAGCCACATAAGTTGGAATTTAAAAGAGGGTATACGAGGCACACGAGTTGACTCAATAGCCAGCTTAATCGGCCAATGGTCCGATCCTCTCCAATCCAAGATCTCAGAACAAGATGACCACATCCCTCCAATCCAATAACAAGAGACCAAAAACCTATCTAATCTTTCTGCAATGCAAAACTCACCTACCCGACGGTTATTCCAAGTGAACTGACCGTTGATGGGTTTGATATCAACAAGATTCAGGGTATTGATGTTGTCACGAAGAAGCAGTGCAGAGGGCTCCAACCTTCCAGTGCCACCCCGCTTCTCAGCCAGCTCACAAATAGCATTGAAGTCACCCGCCAAAATCCAAGGATGGAAAGGCATCATGCTCCGAATCAGCCTGATATGGGACCACAAACCTTGCTTACCCTGAAAATCTAAAGGAGCATAAATATTAGAAAATAAAATGACTTCCCCTGACTCAAAGCTCGAGGCAACCATAGACATAGAGGATTTAGAAGAAATCCACCAAAGAGGCCAGACTCTTCGAGGATTCCAGAAACAAGCCAGACCCCCCGAAGCTCCCTGAGCTCCAATGCACTGGCATTCCCCGCTCCTCCACAACTTAGGTGCCAAACTTTGCATATTCTCAACAGTTAACTTAGTTTCCTGCAAAAAGACGACATCAGGACCTTGCCTGCTAACTAACTCAAGAACAGCCTTTTGTCTAGGACCGCTGTTCAAGCCCCGTACATTCCATGACAGAACAATCATTTCAAGGGGCTTGAAAAAATAGAATCCAGAGTCTTTACTGCCCCTGACTCCACCAAATTCTCACCTGCTAGTTTAATCTTTTCCACATCCTTTTTTCTACCAGGTTTAACAATTTTCTCTGCCCCGCCCTTCTTTATATCTTTCTGCAAAATACCCAATTTGGGGGGAGGCTTGGACTTCGTAGCCGAGTCTGAACCAATGATCCGCCCAGGAATAGGAGAATCCACACCAACTGCTGTAACAATAGCCAAGGGTTCCTGCACCTCAGACACCCCCCTCTGCTGATCAGCTTCCAAAAGCCGACTATCATCCCCTTGTGGATCCATAGCAGAATCTAGAACAAGATCCTCCTGAGTTGATCCCCCAAGCCCTTGATTTAGGTTGATCAATCCTGGATTCACCTCCTGTTGGCTAAGCTCATCCAAAACCTCAAATCTGTTGAAGGTACCTTCATCTTGCCTTTCTTTAAAAGGCCTCTTCTGACCCCTGTTCCGATTTCGAGCTTTGACCGGGGAAAAACCATCAGAAGCCCCTACCTCATCAGGAGAAATGCTCTTCCCTTTATCTGATTCAGGAAGATTACTTACAGGTTGAGAAGGCTGGGCCTCCCTAGACTTATACCTTGGGCATCTCCGCTGCAAATGGCCATATTCTCGACAAAGACGACAACGAAAAGGAAGAGTTTCGTAGTCCAAATGCTGCACCCAAGAGTAAGAGCCCACACACATATCTATTGCATCGGGCAAAGGCCTACTTAGATCAATTTCAACACAAATGCGTGCAAAGGTCATTACCTTTTTACCCAAAGTCTGCGATGAAGTCCCAACAAGTTTTCCAAGTACCGATGCCAAAAGGTGTAGCACATCCTCTCGACAGCATTCCACTGGAAATCTTGGTAAACGAACCCACACAGGGACACGGTTTGGAAGCTCTTCAGCGGGGTTAAAACATGCATGCCATGGCTTGATAAACAACCCTACCTTATTATGAAAATAAGGGCCTCCCTCAAAAACCCTATTGCGATCAGCCATGCAATTAAATGTAACCATGAAATAATTGTTCGCCAGCAACATTATCTCCATTTCCCCCTCCGGCTCCCATGTCCTCCTGGCCCAAACCTCCAAAAATTGCAAGGAAACCCTCATCCCCAAAAACTTACAGTATAAGGAGTGGTTTGAATAATACTCAACATCTTCAGCAATCATCTCAGCCGGAACAACCAGTTTTGGCCTCTCCTTGCACTTCTCGAGGCAACCGTTAATCTTTGTAATCCGTGATCCATTAGATAACCCCAGATCAGCAAATCCTGTATTCGGAGCAAACAAATTGTTGTCAAAAGTCTTCATCCCTTGACTTGAAAATTTTGGGCCTATTGCTGCCCGGAAATCCATGTGAGGGCTCCTTACTGACGTCTCGCCTTTAGAGCATTCCATCATGCCAAAGGAAGACAACAAGCCCGAGAGATGGGTGAGGGGGCCCTCCCCACACCCTTTCTCTTATCACCGCCCCACACACAAGCCCTCACCTTCAAACGTCCCGACAGCCACAGAAGAGTGAAGAAAGGGAGGCGACGGGAAGCCCCAATCAAAACAGACAAGAAGCAATAATCCACAGCCCCACGCACCACTCACCACAACTCACAGGCTACGCCGTCATAAAACACCAGCAGGTAAAGCTTTACACGCCAGCAAAAATGGAGAAATTCGCACAAAGAAAGGGCAAAAACCCTCACACGAACCAGCACGGGACTGAGGAGCCGCAGCCAAGCCAAGACCACAGTGGACAGAACAAACAACAAACGCCCTCTTCGCATTCACAGTGAAAATCAGACAGAGCTAGGGCTCGGATGCCCTAGCTCGAGGTGCAGAAAACGCGCCCGCCATCCATTAATTAGTTTCCTCATTTATTCTCCACCGTCGATCCGATTTTATTTTGACCGTTTGATTAAGGATTTTGCCCTAACCCTAATTAGGGATTCTCAGGTTTAATCTGGATCGTTCATTTTAGGTTCTTGTCAATGATTTATCTCGTCCGTCCGTTCGAAATGGCATTTTCTATAAAATGCCATCTTCTTCTCATTTTTGAGGACATATATTTTACATAATTACTATAGGCATTTATTTACTTATTCTCACATTCGTTGTCATAGGCATTTGATTAATATTGGCATAGGCATTGGCAATAGGTATAGGCATTTAGACTTTATGCAAATCCTTCAAGGCTTGTTGTAGGACTTAGACAATTTGCAGATTGCTCGCACAACCAATCTGAGGGCAACATTATCTAGCAAGTAAGAAGGTGCTACAAAAATGAATCATGGAGACTTCAAATATCAGGTATAATCATTCTTTTTGGTATTTCCATTGTGTTTTGTAGTTACTTTGGGTTTTTATCATTTTGATTTCAATTTAATTGATCTAATCTAATATCCAGAAATTACCCTCAGTTACATTGGTGAACCCGACTCCGTTTTGCTTGTTTCTGTACGGTTTTTTGTTACTTTCTATTGTTTTGCAAGTACAGGTACGGATCGACGCAACTATTTTTTAAAAACATCACGACGCATCTGATGACAGAAGCGATGCAATCGACCTGACAAGCCACAACTGACATACAGAATGATGTATTTGATCTCCCGAGCCGCACTTGAAGACCCGAACAACGCATCTGCCCTATCGAGCCGCAACTATCTGGTAAAATTTTCTTTCGGTTTTGCCATTTTGATTTTCAGATTTTTGGGTTTTTTCTGGTTACTGGTTTTCTGGTCTTCTATTTTTTCTGTGTTTTTTATTCCTGCATGTTAACTAGATTAGAATTTTCTTGTGTTACTAATCTTTTCTTGTAGCGTGTGGCAATCCTCATTCGTTTGTCAAAGACCATTGCATAAGAGACTACTAATATTCATTGTTTGCAAATTCGCATGTCAAAGAAGGAATAACAAAACTTTGTGCTTGTTTTTCTTAGAGTAGAAAACATTTGAGTTTGGTGCATATAAAACGAAATCATGTCTTTTATGCTTGATTGTGATTGTGGGATGGTAGGTGAGTATGCTCTCACTTGGTGAAAACCTCGTGATCAGAAAACCAGACCCATTATTTTTTGTTATTTTACCCTTCACGATTCGGTATATCGGAGTATCCTCTCCCCTTGCGCATTCGTGCGATCCTGGGTGTAAGAGAAACAGTTATGAATCTAGAACTTGGGCCTGTTCTGGTGGGAAAAAGTACTCACCCCAGGATGACTCAGACCGGTAGCACCCTGACACCGAGGGACTTCCAGCCGGTATAGAAAAGTGGGTTCTTGGGGAAAGCCCAAGAATCATGAGCGTGGTTCCGACGAGATGGATCCAAAAGGGGACTCTCGCCGCATGGATCACACCCCACGAACGGAATGCCCGAATTAAAAACCTCTTGTCTTAGTGTCCAACTGTTCTATTAGCCATTGCTTGGTATAGTGCAGGGTACAGTATCATGCCCGAAGACACTCACTACTGATCCCCTTGAGTAGAGATAGCAATTCTTGGGATGTCACTACCCAAAGAATCTAAATTTGGTGTGCTTGAATGACGTTAATGAGCCGTGGAGGGGAGCCAATGCCACCAAAATTCTAAGCTATCCGCTCTCGAGAAGGAAAGGTGTTTATCACCAATCCGGGGTATAAAGGTGGGCTATGCCAAGTATACAAACCCTTGGCCTATGGGCCTTTTTAGGATCGTGCTTATCTAATGTGTGTTTGGTTACATTCAAAATGCTGTGTTTGTCAAGTGTATTCTGGTTCTTCACAGTTCTAACAAAACATTCATCAAACAAGTCAAAACTTCCATCAAAACAACACGAAAATCATGTTGAAACTAAACTGAGTCGCATCTGTCAAACCGCAAGTGATTTTCTGCGACACAACTGATCTATTAAAACGCACCCGAAACCTGTAACGACGCATCTGTAAGCATCACGACGCATCTGTCAACTTAAAATCCGGATATGCTAAATCGAGCCGCATTTGATAGTGAGAAAGCCGCAATTGAAAAACTGAACCGCATTTGCCAAACTGTGACGCATTTGCCTGTCAAAATTTTAAACTTCAAAGTTGAAACCTGAGGTCTTCAAATTTTCAACCATTTGTCAAACACTGTCACCAAGAAGACTCTGTCAGAAACTAAAACTTGATATTGCTCAAAGTCTTCTCTAAGCTTGCATTAGTCACCTTAGGTTTCATACATCATTCCTTCTAGTTTCATACATTCAACATTACGTTGTCCCTAGGTTCACATCTTGCATACTTAGGATTAGGAAAATCTTAAGCACACCTTTGCAAAGTCATTGTTTTTGACATTAGACCCTCTTGGACTAAGTTATCAAACCTCCTTTAGTCATTGTCCTCTTTTGTGAGATTCTTCCAACTCAAAAGTCTAGTTAGGGAGACTCACTAGTCATTTAGACCTTGTCAACTTGTCATTTCCAACAAAGTCCTTTAGTAGTCAAAATCGAAAACAAAGTTTGAGTTTAGAGGTGCTTAGATAACCTTGTCTTACATTGCATAAAAATTACATATCCTTATTCAAAAAAAAAATCCAAAAACATTGGTCATTCTAGTTTCCATCTTGAACCTTAGACTTCACATAGTGTCATACTTGCATTTAGGCTGTAATTCCTATTTGAAAATTTCATTTATGGTTGAAACCAGACTTCAAAAACAAAAGAGACAAATGGAAAAATTTAGACAAGACCCCCCATTTACTGTCAACAATCCTCCATATGACTCAAGTTGGACCTTGTATGACCCATTTACCAATCTAGACAATCAACCTCCAACAACAATGCAAGCCTCGTCAAACAGTACATTCGACCTCTACTTGCAAAGAGATGAAAATGGTCAACTACTTCAAGAACACATAGAGGCATTGACACAAGACCTAGAGGCCTATCAGATGGCTGAAGCAATAGCTCGTCAGGACAGAGACAGATTTGTAGCCATGCTCTTGAGTGAGGGAGCTAAGTTACCACCAGGATTTGATGCCACCACGCTAAATTTGACACTTCATGACCCTAATGCCAATAACGCACATAACATGTCACATAGTGGTTAACTTTCAAATACTACGAGCAATACTTCGTTTGAGACCACAACGACAATAAATACCACTCCCAACATCCCAAACATCTCCAACATAGTAAATGCTACATCTATTGGGGGATCACAATCATCTACAACATCCACAACACTACCCCAATCGGATGGAACCACTCTTGGCTCCTCAACAACGTGGGCAAATTATTCCAATCCTCTTTTTACCGCGACGGTAAATACCACGGGGGCATCATCAAGTCACCACAATCCCCCTTTGACAACTACATCTACTACCATGAACACAACTTCGACAAATCCGTTCAGTAGTACTTCACAAAATCCTTTGGGAGGAACCACAGGACGTATCTTTATTAAAGGACAACAACAAAACGTTAACACGACAACACAGTCAAATGTCATTACCTCCCAAGGTACAAACACAAACGTCCCCCTTGTACAAAACCAACAATTTACACAAGGTGGCCAAATAACACAACCCATGACATCATTGACACACCATAATAGTCACGGTCACAACATCCCCCAAATAACGACACACATGGCTGGGGGACACATCCCAACGTACTCATCCAACATTCATACTCATCAACAGGCACCAAATCATAACTTACAATACCAACAACACACGTCATACGTACCGCAACAATCCATACCACCACAATACACCAACACTCACGCACACCAGACAGGAACACATGGTGGACCAGGCAACCCAACATACGGAAATGTAAACGACCCTACCATAGATGAACTCAAAGCAAGAATGAGAGATATAGAGAAAAATATGCAAAACATGTACATTTCAGGCAGGAAATCAAAAATATCATATGACCTGGATGTATACCCTTTCGACACGAACTTACGTATGCCTGCATTTCCACCAGGATACATGTCACCCAACTTCACAAAATATAGAGGAAAGAAAAATCCCATTGAACATGTTCGTGAATTCGCAACCAACTGTATGGATATCGCCTATGAACCAACATACTTGATGAGACTTTTTTCCAAAAGTTTGGTGGGTCAAGCCCTTGAATGGTTTTCAACTCAAAAAGATATCCAGACATGGGATGAGCTCAAACAAAAATTCATAAGAAATTACGCGTACAACATTGACATGGATACCTCTATCACTAGCTTGTGCAATCTCACGCAAGAAGACTCTGGTGAGACATTTATTCCATTCTTTCAAAAATGGAGAAGCCTTGCTAGTCGATGTCACATTGACATTCTTGAAAGGGAAAAAGTTGACATGTTCGTCCAAACACTTCTAGGGCCCCTAAAATTCGCATTGCAAATACATTGTTGCACAAACTTCACAGAATTGGTCGAAAAGGGAGTCTAGATTGAGAAAGCCCTTATTGCAAAGGGAGAACTGAGATATGGTTCCAAAAACACGAACGTCAACCCACCAGCTGACAAAAACAAATTTTGGGTTAAGAATAAGCATGTTACAAATGACGGTGTTGTTGATGCCAAGACTGCAAATACTGTAGGTCCCGTATTAGCCCTAAAAGGGGTTCAACAACAAACCAGACCAACAACGACATTGACACCTCCTCCCAACACTTTTTCAAACAACCAAGGTGGTCAAAACAATCAAGGGAAATATCGACAAATGAGACAATTTCCTAGGGGTCGCACATACACCCATTTGGGTGAACCCATTGAAGAAGTCCTTAAGAAATGCATCCAACACAGGGTCATTACACTTCCGAAAATCAAACCATATGATCCAGGACAGTTCAAACCATCATGGTGGAATGACAATGCACTTTGCAAATACCATCAAGCCAAAGGACATACAACCTCTAACTGTCGACAACTGAAAAACCTAATTCAAGATCTTATTGAAAATTGCACAATCGAAGTAGGTGGATCACAATTCACCTCCAATGCAGATCATACTATCCACAAGAATCCACTGCAGGATCATGGTTCTCATAATGCGTCCACGTCAGGTTCACAGAACCAAGCTAACTTTGCCCGAGTCAAGTATGATTATTCTAGTGGACCAATTATAAACAATGTTCGAACTGAAGATGGGTACATCAATACCATTACGGTCAAGAGAGCACCCCAGTGTAATGCTACTACTCACAGTGGCAAGGTCACTATAGCTGGTCCGCCTCCTCCTAGACAAGCCAAAATCACAATATCGGGCCCATCGGCTAAATAATCACAACCTGCTGCATCGGCTAAACAACCAAAACTTGTCTCAACCCCACAACAGTGGAAACCCAAAAGCGAGTTCAACCTCATTGACCAACTAGGAAAGACTCCCGCACAAATATCTATCCTTGAGCTGCTTCGTATCTCTCCTGCGCACAAAGAAATCCTAGACAAAACTCTCCTAGAGTCGTCGGTCCCTAAGGACATCGATGTCAATCAGTTTGAAACTATGGTGGGATATCTCACCACCACACCACGCCACCTTCTCGGATCAAGACTACTCATCACATAAAACCAACCACAATGACGCATTACACATAGAAACTTTTGTCCACAAGCACAAAGTTAGACGGGTTTTAGTAGATGGCGGAGCAGGGTTGAATATATGCTCCCTCAAATTGGTTAAGGCTCTTGGTTTCTTTGATGCGTGCATAGACCCAACGAAAAGCATAGTGATCAAAGCATACGATGACGAGGAACGCTCTTCAAGGGGTGTTATCTCTCTCCCTATCAGAGTGGGACTAGTCATTGTAGACACAACTTGCCAGGTCCTGGATTTGGAACTACCATATAACATTTTACTTGGCCATCCATGGATCCATGCTTTAAAATTCTCCGTCAACATACCACCAATGCCTCAAGTTTCCTTTTGACGGTACAGAGGTCACCATATACGGAGACCCCGACCCTTTCCAATATTGTACCAATTTAAGAGGTATCTCTGAAAACCGAGTACCTATTAATCGAGAAGCACCTGACTCCTCGTCATCCAAGTACATCGACCCCTCCACACTCACGTCATCTTCCACATCCGCTCCATCCACGTCTTCCGCCATACCACCACCTTCCACCAACCCTAAGACTGAATCAACTGTCAAAATCAAGGACCTTGGCTGCGGAGAATTCAAACTACACACAACATACAACATCACAACAATGCCTAGATCTCCCAAGGACTATGGTCGGCCATGTTTCCGAATGGAACCTCAGGAAACCTTCATAGTCCCACCAAATACAATTTTTCTCAAGTGGGGAGACATGAGTGAGGAAGACCTTGCTGACATCACAGGATGGATCTATAAGGATACGGTCACATTACCCCCATTACCAGTTCAAATATATGGCAAAGGTTATGACTTCATGAAGGCTAAAGGCTACGATGGTACTAGTGGCCTAGGAAAAGACAAAACAGGCCGAAGGGAACCCATAGAAACTTTTCAAATTCTAAAGTATCTTGGATTAGGGTTTGGATCACTTGCCAATGGCGATCAACGTACCTCTGGACTTTTAAATGAGCGAGTACATGCTTCTGACAATGTCGAGACTACTAGGGAACCCCTCACCGAAACTGACTCCCACGAGTGGGAATTTGGCTCAGAACGATCCCTAAGTGACTGTTGTCTTGATGATTTATTTGTCGAACCATGGGAATTGACCTCTGAACAACGATTTTGGAAAACATTCAAA
This sequence comes from Sequoia sempervirens, assembly GCA_007258455.2. NCBI lineage: Eukaryota > Viridiplantae > Streptophyta > Pinopsida > Cupressales > Cupressaceae > Sequoia > Sequoia sempervirens. The sequence continues at coordinate 12,210 of VDFB02088490.1, read as the reverse complement.
ATTGAACAGGCACCAAATAGTCAAAGCCCTAGTACCACTTCCCATAAAACACAACAGCCATCATCTAACCCCCCTCAGTCTAATCTATCCGAAGTGTCAGACGACATTGATAACCAGGGCTCTACAACCTTCACTCCCTATTTTGACAACGAATATGACACTAGTGAAGGTGAATATTGGATAGAGTCCGATGTTGAATTGAATGATGATAACCTCATCTACAACATCAACGAATCCATCTGCATGCTATCCATGTCCTCACCCCAATTCACTAGTCTTGACGATGGCATCTCTTTAGTTTACCCTGGACTAGTCGATTGGGACCAACAAGGACCACCAGTTCTGGACACATTCCAAAACGATGAAGCCATTGCCAAATTCATGGGATTACGAGAAGGCATACCTGTTGATGGTGTTTTCTGCACAGCAACAACTCAGACAGAATGCAATATTCTATCTCTCTTGAAAGGTTATTTTCAACAATAAATCACTGAAAATCACCCCAAGGTCTCTCGGGTGTTGGGTCATAACAATGCATAAACAGCTCAGATAAAATGTGAAATGCTGGTAATCACAATCAAACCTTACTACAAGCAAACTGTATCTTTCCACTTATCAGATCTTGCAATTTGATGATCTTTAATCCTAAATTCAGCCAAATGATAAAGAAATAGCAAAAGATAAGGGTGCAAGGATATAATAAGATCTAAACTACTCCTAGAATGAACAATGTAAATAACAGATATTTGGAATGGACCTATCTCAAATAACCAGTTCTTGTTCAACCCACAATGCAATCTCACAAGAACGGTGCAATCTTCTGAGGGATACAGATTTTCAAATCATAGACTTTCATCTACAATCGAACTTAAGCACATTGAATATATGGTCCAGGTTGACTTTACCAGCCTACTACAATCAGATAGTTACTGGGAGTATAGACCTGAGATAGCTACAAACATTCCAAATATGAAATCATAAACATCATGCATCCAACTGAAACTGATTTATTTCTGAATACTAAACCCTAAATCTTCAAGCAATTTGAAAGATAGAACAAAGGAACCATGCAAGATGAAATAACACAAGAGATTTCACCAGGAAAACCACAATGTCTTTAGTTGTATTAATCACCCAAAATGCTGCAACAATTCCACTGTTTTGATACAGTATTTGCTTCAAGAAATTGAACACTACTCCTATTACAAAAATACTCTAGCCTTTGCTCTTTTATTTCTAATGTCTTCTAGCTAATGTCTCACCCTTTACAATGAGACAAGAATTCCCATTTATAGTAAACCCCAAGATATGCCGGCCTAGCCAAACATTTTTACAAAATAATAAAAAACTGCCAAAACAGGTCGGCTCAGGAAGGAAATAAAACAAAGGCACACATTAAATGCCATCATCCAGGTCGGCCTTGACACAATCTTCAATGCAGTCCCGTCCAATGCATGCCCCGTGATAATAGGGAAGCACAAATCTCAAAATAAGCATTAACCGCTTCTTCCCTTATCCTCTCTTTCCAGACGAACCCTGCACCCTCAAGAATGTTCCATCCAGCTCGGTGACAGGTGGCAAAGGTAATACCCTAAGTCGGCATTTAATAGCATCAATCTCTTCCTTGGACCGTTCAACAATTTTATCCCAATCTTCCCTATGGGCCAGATATTTATCCATCACTGCCAAGTAGGTGGCTGCATCATCAAGCTGATGGCCGGTTACAACTCCTTCTGCATCTGGGGCATAAACTTCATGCCACCATTCCCTTAGCTGCTCAAGACTCAGGTACTTAGGAGCGATTTTCCTCCTGCCGGTCATCACCTCAAAGAACGCAATGCATCCATCATACACTGCGGTGAGATCCCCATCAATCTGTTTCTTTCTTTTCAGGATCTTCTTCATGGCCTTCTGCCTAATCTGCAGAGCCTTGAACCATTCCCAAGGTTCATCCAATCTGGAGGAAGGAAGGATTCCATCTGCCAGCAATTGATCCCGACCATGTCCCATGATAACTCTAGATTTCTGCAACAGGAGGTCCATGTCCTCGTTATCCTGGGACAGTACATGTTCTAATAGCTCCTTAGCCCGAACTGCATCCTTTCCAACCGACAGAATGTCCCTGATGGCATCATCTCCCTTCGTTTGTACACTCACCAACCAATCTATTGCAGCCTGAGCTGAGGTTTTCATCTTCTCAATTTCGGAAATTGTTTCTTTGGGCAAAAATCCGGGAGTGGCAGAAGAAGAAGGATGGAAGGATTGCAGAGGCTTCATTACCTCCTCCAAACATTTCCTTAATCTTTCATTTTCCCTCTTTAATTCATGCTTGGTCTGAGTCTCCCTCTTCAATCTATCAACAATCACCACACTAGACCCTTCAAACTCTTCTATATCTTGCTCCATGGATGGAGGCCCAAGGTTAATCGTTTGTACATTATAATCCTGACCAGTAACATCTTCTCTCATTTTGTCCACGGCAGGAGTGGCAATGTGGATAACCCTATTATTGGCTTCATCCCTTTCCACCTTTGAAACCACCTTGGCAGCCTTCCTTTTCTTCCCCTTGCCAATCTTTGACAGCATTTCGTCCCAGTCCAAGGGAGTATCCTCAACAATCACTTATTTCTTTCTTGCAAGCTCTCTTTCTAACCAGTCCGGAGCTACAGGCTCCACCCGGATTTCCTCTGTTTTCCCCTCCTCCGACTGTTCTGTCGCTTTCTCTTCTTCTTTTGCACCTTCTGCAATTACTCTATCCTCCTCTTCCTCGGGGAATTGCTCACCTTGGCCAGCTTCTTCAAGTTCCACCTCTAGATGTACCGGTGACGGGACCTTAGCAGGGATATTTTCCTCCGGCTCAGGCGATCCGCGGCCTTTGTCACTTTCCGGGGAGTCCTCATATTGTACCAAAGGAGAAGTATGTCGTTCCTCCTCTTCCACCTCCAGCTCTGTTGCTTCACTAAAGAGAGTCCCCTCCTTGAAGGGCTCTGCTTCTCCGCTAGTCTCCTGTTCCCCCAGAATTTCTGGCTCTGGTATGCTTGGTGGAGGAGAAATAGCCTTGGGTGGCTCCACAACTGGTGGCCTCGGAGGAGAATCCTTCTTCTGCACAGTATCTTTCGGAGAGGGAGTTCTGGATCTCCTGGTATAAACCTTGGCTTTCTCCCCTCCTGAACTCTCCACATCAACAATTGGAGGCTCATCACCTGAAGCACCCTGACCCTTCTTCTTTGCAGTTCGAGTTGTTCTTGCCTTCTTCGGCGGTGGAGGAGCATCTTCCTCTTCTGCCTTTTCCATATCCTCCTCATCAGAGGACTTACTAAGCGCTAGAGTCTTCCATCTTCTCTTTCCTTTTGGCTTCCTTTTTGCTTCGGGCTCACCCTCTTTAGGACCTCTGACCTTGATCTTAAAAGGGGAGCTTTTGGCAGTTTTCCCTTTGGGGTCATCTTCCCCGGATTCCTCTGAAGTAGACATGGGGCTGAGACTCCCCATCAATTCGAAAGTACAAGTTACCTTTGCACTCTCCAACTCCCAAATTTTATGTTTTATCCAAGAAGAGGTGAATTTCATGACAGGAACCATTAAGTCCTCCAACTCTTTAACCTCATCCTCATTCCAATCGATATCCCCGACCGACCTGTCCTTTATAGCTTCATAGGCATGGTCCTGAACCAAGTTTTCATCATCATCCAGTTGATCTGGAATCAACCTAACATTATACTGTCTAACTGCCTCCACAGGGAGCCTGGAGTACCTCTTCTTTCTGGCCTCAAGATCATCTTTGATGTTGGGCCAATAATCCTCCATGTCATCCTTATGGCGGTATTCCCTAGTGGCTTTCTTCTGTGCTTCTCCAGTCATGTCAAAGTTCATCCTTTTGGAATGGAAGGAGAAACTGTATGCTACCAGCTCTTCTCCTGCTGTGTGGGCCGATTGAATAGAAGGGCACACTTTTGCCACTCCAATTCTAAGAGGGAAATCCCCACCAAAGCCTGTCTTGTGCTTCTCTCTCTTTACCACAACATCAAATTCACAAATTTGCCTCACAACTTCTAACAAAACAAGGTGATCAGTGGGATACCGAGGCAACCTGTAAGGAGCAACCAGGAATCCATCAATTCTGAGGTAGGTGAAGGTGGGGAATTGGATGAACCAGGCTCCGTAGTTCTTTATTAACCCCTTGGCTCTGTCGGACAACCTCGTGTACTCAGCATTCTGTAGCGTCCAGGTGATATGCATCGTGAATGCATCGTTAGCCCTTCTGTAATCTTTATGCCCAAGATGCAATTCTGGATAGACCTCATAAATGATATCCTGTCCAAGTGTCCCCCTCGGATTCAGACCCTTATATGGGTAAGAGATGGCCAACACATACATTACATATGAGGACATAGTGAACCTCTTTGTCTCCAGGACACTCCTCAATTGCTTGTCAATTTCTATGCTGATAAGCCCTGCCCAGTGATAATTGGTCCCTTGTCCAATTTTGGTGATCACATGGACCATCCAACTCTCCAACACTCCTGCACTTTTCAATCCGGCCACCCTGCTAAAAAATGTGATGGCATCATATATATCTGATCTGAACTTAACCCTGTGCAACTGTTTGGGCAACTTAGAATGGTGGGACTTTGGCTTCTCCAACCATGAGTTAATCATCCGTTGAGCCTTGACTGGCTCATTCTCGTAGTACGTCTTAGCTGTGTATATGTTCAGAGCACACACAGAAGGTAGATCGGGCATGCTGAAGGCTTGTGCAATGGAGGCAGGACTGAAGTTCGCCAAGACTCTTCTCTCAGTGCTAACCACCCTATGTGTATCAAAGTCATACTGTCTGGTGCACTCGAGAATCAGCTCATAACACTGGACCGCCGGAGGGAAGCCTACCACATGCACTAGTCCGGATTTTATCATTCCCCTCCTCAAGGCCCACAGATCCTTCTCCGCCGTCCTCTGCTTAAACTCCTCGTTTCTCCAGGCCCCAACATTGGTATCAGATACCTCGGCCCACACAGAAGACACCTTGCTCTCGGGAAGCTAACTCTTCATATCTAGTCGTAACCGTTCTGCCTCAGAGATGGATGACCCTCCTGTGCCACCCTTAGATTTCCTGACCGCAGCCTTGCTTGATTCGGCCTGCACTCACAAAAGATACCATTAGTACTCAATTATTAGGCATATTCAGACCAAAGGTTAGCATAAGATCATATAAAACCATTGAAATTCATCACAACTGCTAATCTTTTGAAGATCCGGAAAAACAAAGTAGTCTGGAAAAATAATGCAATCCGGGAAAATCCAGTCGGGGCAGAGTTTCGGAGAAATCTGACCTAGACGGATTCCGGTCGCCAAAGCATCATTAGTCAAATGGATCATTAGTATGTATGAGAGATCAAAAGATAATCATTAAATTCACTCATTGGCAACATGAAATCAGCATTAAACAATCGTTCTATTAGTCCTATCATCGAAACATCAAAAAGGACAAAGCCAGGCAGTATGATCCGGAAAAATCCGGATATAACGGATTTTCGCAGATAGCTTGAAATGTTCCGGTAATTACCCCAGCCCGCGGAATAAGCCCAAACCGGGAAAATCCGAAAGTGGCGGAATTCCGCGAGGACCTCGGAAACCCGATAAACGACAAAACGCGAACCAAAAGCCAGATGATCACGGGATCTCCTCTTCCTGAGTTCTGATGGTCTCAAAACCAATAGTAATCAACAAGACTTAGGACGCAAAGGACTTCAACTTCTCAAAAGCTCTCAAAGGACGAATCCCAATGCCAAAACAACGATGCCCTAATTTGAATAACCAGCCCCCCACCATTAAAACCAGGGGAAACTTTAAGGTTTAAAATATCAGCTAAGGATTTACCTAAAGCACTCGGATCTTCACAGGACAGGGGGGGTGAGCGTGATACCAGGACAAGATCGCTCAATCACAACGAAATCTCCGCCCTGGGCCAGACACCGAGGAAAACCCTAACTTCGTACAATATGGCAGATCACGCACCAAGAAAGCAAATAATCTAACCCAGAACACCGTCCAAAGGATACACACGCCATCTAATGGATAAATAGAGCTCGTAGGGCAGAGGTGAAAGGGTTTTACAACAAAACGGGTCAAACCCCGACTCTATAAACACGGAATCAAGACCTAGCAAAGGCCAACCCAAATGATCACCATTAAATACAAAGAACCCAATCATGGCATAAACAAACAAAAGGGGCCGTTGACAACCTACCATGGATCAAGGCGGAAAAACTTCGAATTTCGAAAAGATGACCATGCAGTAAACACACCCAAGCAATGAAAACCCAGACATATGCACCCAAACAATCCTCACGCACATGAGTCAGGATCGATCCTCAAAGCCCAAATGGAAATTCCCAATCGCAGAGCAAAAACAAGTGAATAGACGAACTCAAAATGATGCTTGAAATGCCCTAAATCCGCCCTTATACTCGTCTGAGCAAAGGTACCTCGGTCATTAATGCGCGACAAGACACTTTTGACAAATCCGGAAATCTGAGCTCAAAACGGAATTCTGAAAAATCCCAGGATGCGCGGAAACATAGATTTCGCGGAAATGCAGAAACCGGGGAAATGACGAAGGCCGAGATTTTGGCAGAGTCCGGGAAAATCCGCTATGACAGGAAAATCCTGGGATCAAGCGAAAACCCAGATTGGGGGAATCCGACCAGAAACGGACAAAGGACCAGGGTCCGAGAAAATCCGCTGGAGCCAAAAAATCCCGGATCCAGGTGAAAACCCAGATTTGGCTTAAAACTTAATTTCAATCAATTCCAACCTCAAGGCAAGGTCAAAGCCAGCAAGACCAACATGTCAAAACCTTAAAATGATAAATCCAATAAAACCAAAAGTCAAAAAACATCCGAAAAGAGGGTCCCTACTCCAAGTGGGGCGTGTGTGCAAAAACTGCACAACAAATGGCGACTCTGCTGGGGAAATGCTCCTGAGCATTTCGATGACAAACTGGAATCAAGAACCCATAACTCATGGTTTCAACTCAGGCATCTAGCCACCATCCCATGTTTAAACAAAGAAACCCCTAGCCACTCAAACATTCCTATACCAGGGTCAAAGTGTGTGCACATGCATTCATTACTATCCCTTAGTTGCAACAAGAACCAGACCAGGTATGAACAAGCTACGTAAAGATTCATACTCTAAAAGTAACCTGGACAGAGCCTCGCTGCCAGTCAGGCGTCCATAGCCCCGATGAGGTTATCGCTGTGATCCTCCTGAACATAGCTCTACTGCCAGCTAGGCGTTTATAGCCCCGGTAGAGATATTCAGATCCCCCTGATAAGTTGAATTCAAATTTCTTGACTTTCATATTTTCTCTCTCTTTTTTTTTTTTTGATATTTCTTTTCTTTTCACTCATTTTCTTTAACCTGTGAATAGTGAAGTTCACACTCAGGGCTGAGAACCACAGTGGCACTAGAGCAGAAAATGATTTTTCACTTGTTCAGACCTTATAAGGACCTCTTACAACTTCAGGTATATTAAGGATTAGAAGTATAAGACCCCAATATATTCCTGTTAAAACCGACTAGAGAACCTCTGCCTTAGCATAAGGATAAATGACATAGGGTAAGGAGTTCATACCATGGCATCCTGGAAGGATGATTAGAGTTTGTAAAGGAGATACCAAGAACATCAGACCTGCTTTATCATTATTGCCATACAGATGCACCCAAAGATTCCCAAAAGGAAAGGAACTAAGAGCAAGAGCAACACAAACCAAAACAAACAAACCAAACCAAAGCAAGCAAACCGAAAGGGAAACCTACTCTAACCAAACAACAAGCAAAGCAACCTAAACTAACTATGTACAAAGCAGGGAGCTGCAAATAGCTCAGGACTGGAAATAATGTTTCAGGTACTGCCCATTGACAGGCAGTGGGATATCCTCTCCCATGAGAGTCTTCAGACAGAAGGCATTATCTCCAAGTATTTCAGCAATCTGATATGGGCCAAGCCACAGTTTATCGAACTTTCCATGATTCCCTTTCTGATCATGAGGCTTATCCTAGTATAGGACAAGGTCAGAAATCCTGAAGGCTTTGACTTTAGCCCTCCTATCAAACCATCTCTTAACTACCTCCTGATGTTTGGAAAAATTCTCTAGGGCATTGTCTCGTTTCTCCTCAAGGTGCAATAATTCCGTTAACCTATCCTCCCATCTATCCCCTTAATCATAAAACTGATTTATAAACTGTAGAGTTGGGATCTTGAGTTGGATAGGGAAAACTGGTTCCGGACCGTACACTAAGTGATAAGGAGATGTTCCAATGGAGGACTTAAGCCTGGTACGATCTGCCCAAAGAGAAAATCGAAGCTAGGTATGCCAGTCCTTTGGGTTCCTCTCTAATAGCTTACGGATGATAGTCAATAGGTTCTTATTAGAGGACTCTGCTAAACCATTTCCCTAGGGGTAATAATTAGAAGCAAACTTCACTATAATGCCATGATCAAAAGCCCAGTTTGAGAATTTCAAAGATGCAAAGGCAGGACCATTATCACAAACAACAGCAGTAGGACATCCAAACCGATTATGAATGGCTGACTCTAATAAATCAATCACTACATCTGATGTGCATTGTCTACAAGCAAAAGCTTCAGTCCACCTTGTAAAGTAATCAGTGATAGTAAGAATGTACCTGTGTCCCGCAGAAGATGGTGGGTTGATGAGGCCTATGAAATCCATACCCCATTAAGCAAAAGGTCTTACCTCGGTGACCAGTTGGAGCGGGAGTGCTGCACACCTTTCTCTTGTTGCTGCAGTCTGGCAAGTGTGACAGGTCCGTACATGTTGATGAACATCCTTGAATAATGTAGGCCAGTAATACCCTGCCCTCAAAATCTGATTTGCAGTAGCAATTGCTGAACCATGACTAGTACCGTACTTCTCATGGAACTCGTTCATCACTCTCTTAGCTTCCTGTTTCCCAAGACACCTTAAATAAATACCTTCATGATTCTTCTTATACAAAACAACTCCTTTCAACATGAACCCATCACTTTTCAACGGCAAAGCCTGCCTCTGAACTGCATTAAGATGGCCTGGAGTTCGTTGATTCAACAGATAATAGACCAAGTCATCATACCAACTATCTAGGGAAACCTCTTCAACATTATAGTTCTGAACAGACAATTCAGGGCCTATTTCTGCCATGGTCTAGGTGAGTCCTTGTCCTCTTACAAGCTTCATAAGCTGGATCTCAATGTCATACTCTTGAAGCATGGTCACCCATTTAGCTCTGCGCTCACCTAATTCATTTTGCATCAGAAGCAACTTAACTGCAGAATCAAGAACAATTGCATACACCTTATTTCTGAGGATATAATGCCTGAATTTCTTTACTGCTCTGACCAAGGCATAGGCCTGCTTTTCCACGCTTGGATATTTCAATTCAACATCTTTCAACAGTGCACTCATAAAAGCAATAGGATTCTCATTTCCCTCATCAGACTTTTGAGTAAACATTCCAGCACATAAGTGGTCTGAAGCAAAGGAATAGATATAAAAGGGTTTGCTATAGTTAGGACTTACTAATACTGGAGCATCAGCAATAGCTCTTTTGATTTCTGCAAAGGCTTCCTTTGCTTCTGTAGTCCATTCTATCTTGGCATCTTGTTTCAGCATTGCATTTAATGGCTTAACAATTTCAGCAAATCCAGTGATGAACTTTCTAACAAAGTTAATCTTACCAAAAAAGGACTTCATCTCCTTTTTATTGGTAGGTGGATGAATTCTCAATATGGCCTCCACTCTCTCAGGATCTATAGCAATTCCCTTTTCTGATATGACATGTCCTAATAGCTTTCCTTCTATTACTCTGAAAATACACTTCTTAGGGTTGAGGGATATGCCGAATTCTCTGCACTTCCGAAACACTTTGCGTAAATCTGAGATGTGATCCCCTCTGTTCTTTGAGAAAACAGTCAGGTCGTCCATATAAATGATGATGCATTTGCCTATAATATCCTTAAAGGAAATATCCATAGCCCTTTGGAATGTAGCTCCTGCATTTATGAGACCGAAAGGCATCCTCCTGTAGGCGAAAGTACCCCACTTAGTTGTAAAAGCAGTCTTGTGTCTGTCCTCATATTGGATCATCACTTGATTGTACCCTGAATAACCGTCCAGAAAGGACATCATTTGGGAACCGTTGACCACTTGTAGCACCTCATCCAAAGAGGGAACTGGATAGTTATTTTTTTCTGACGATCTATTTAGATTTCTGAAATCAACGCAAAGCCTAATTTCCCCATTCTTCTTTCTCACTAGAACCAAATTTGCTACCCAGGTTGAATGTCTGACAGGAAATATGATTCTGGCAGACAACAATTTCTGGACTTCTTTCTATATTAGTGGTTCCAGTAATGCATTGATAGGTCTCTGTCTCTGTCTGAAAGACTTGGCATCTGGCTTCAGGGGTATAGTATGAGTTATGATGGATGTATCATAAGTCTTCAAGTCCTCATAACTCCAGGCTACTATATCTGGAAAGTCGTGTAGGGCTCTAATTATACCCTGTCTTTCTTGTGGAGTGCATACCTTGCCAATGAAGATATTCTTAATATTGTCCTCAGTTCCCACATTGTGAGTGTCACACTGTCCGCTGATGGACTCCTTCTTGGACTCTTATTCCTGACCCCTAATCTTGTCCATATCAAAAATCCGTTCCAACTGTACCATCCCCCTGGGAATAGTATTTGATTTTAGATTCAACACACCTTCTAGATCCAATTCTGCTTCTTGAGGCTCTGTTTCATCGATGATTTGGGAAGCAAAAACATCTGTATTTGTGATAAAATCCAAAATATGCTTATCATCCTCAAACACCTAGAAGTTAGTCACATTGTCTGGAACTGATGGCATAGGAGTTAATTCTACAGTGAATTTCTTCAATCCTGAGAGAGACAAAGGCTGCAGAGTGCTTGCTGCTTGAGCCAGAGAATCAGCAGTTTGATTCTTCTTCCGTGGGATCAGTTGGATATTAAAATCATCAAATCCTTCAATGAGGTCCCACACTCTATGTCTATAATTGGTCATTCTCCTATCATGGCATGAATATTGTCTCCTTACTTGTTTAACCACTAACTCAGAATCACCAAAAACTTGCAGAACCTTAACCTTCTTCTTAAGTGCCATAAGGAGTCCATGAATTAATGCTTCATACTCCGCTACATTATTTGTGCAATGGAATTGGAGCCTATGGGCTGCAAAGAAATTCTTACCTTTTGGACTAATCAGTTCAAACCCTGCCCCAGCTCCATGTTTGGATTTGGATCCATCAAATCTGAGAGTCCAGCACTCAGCAGTGGTAGTCTTCTTTATTACATCCTTTGGCTCAATATTGCTGTGTGATTCTTTAGGCAATACATGCCTCTTGCTTTCACACTCTTCCCGAGGATTCTGCTTGTCTATCTTAACTGCCTGAATTGGACTTATGCATCTCTGTACTTGTTCTACTGCTGTTTGGCATAAACAACACTCCAACTCCGAATGGGAAGCATTATGAACTCTACACCAATTAGGTAAGAGTAATTCCTCAAAGCGTGTCCTTTTCCCTAGGTGGGTTTGATTCTCCATACATTGCTTGATGAATTCCCAGAAACTGTCCAATAGACTGATCTGATTATCTTCAGGTTCCTTTTCTTCCTGAACTGACTCTGTCAAAACAGTAACAGGGCTGGATCCCGTTTTTGCATCAACAGGAATTGTGTGCAGCATCAATATCTCCTATGAGTCTGATTCCTCGTACTAAGATGACAACACGTAATTTCCCATTCCTACTTCTGATATCAGAAGTTCTGTTGAAGTCTTTTGGTATTCTGTAATCATGTACTTCATTCTTGGCTCTCTCTCAATTCTAATTTGATTGGGAACTCCTTTCTAGGGAAGCCACACGTGAGAGTGATCAGTGGACACATAACCATTCAGAGCCTTCATAAAATATCTTCCTAGAATGAAACCATACGCATCAGGAATATCGGCTACCTGAATATTGATAACCTGCTGAATCCTTGGATCAGAGGCTATCTGCATTTAGATCATGTTTAACTCTCCCACCACATTTACTTTAGTTCTATCTAACTAAGTCACCTTCTTCTGAGAATCAGCAGGTGTAATTCCTAGAGCTCTACAAACTCCAAAGGGCATCACATTGGTGGAA
>VDFB02088489.1:0-29247 GCA_007258455.2 Sequoia sempervirens | reverse complement strand
AAAACCCGTAGTTTTACAAAAAAACAAGAACAAATTAATGTATTTAGAGAACATAAGAGCCTAATTTGATTATCAAACACTCATAATTCAAAGATTACACGTCATATGATCATCAAACACTCAATAATTGAAATTTAATCATTCATAATTTCATAGTCATCAAATACTCATAGTTTCAAATTTCAATGTATAACAACATCATAAGTTTATAAATGTTTACATATAATCATGTTAAAAAGAAGAAAACATTAATAACCACATGTAGTCTACATCTTCCTCTTTCCCCTCCCAATGGTAGCCAATTTTGAAGGCCTAGAACTAGAAGGTGCCCGTGCTATAGTATCCAAATGAGGACTAGGAGATCGAGAAGGGGAAACATGATATTCAAATGTGTCTTCGTCGTCCTCCATGGCATCCAATCTTGCTGCTTCTTCTTCTTCTGCTGCTGCTCTCTCTAATTCAGCAAGATCCTCATCAGTAAGTAAGACATCGGCCTCATCATTTTGTTCATTAATAGTCCATTCACCATATGGATCAATGTCATCCAAGTCGATGGACTCGTGTGAAACACCCTCCACCTTTCTAGTTTGAAGGCGAAGGTTGTACCGAACAAAAACTAAATCATTTAAGCGCTGCTGAGTCAACCTGTTTCTCTTCTTTGTGTGAATGTTCTCAAATAAACTCCAATTGCGTTCACACCCAGAAGCACTGCATGGCTGCGACAAGACACGTATGGCTAGCTTTTGAAGATTTGGTGTGCTAGCACCATAGTTTTCCCACCATAGATCTACAAAAACATGTTTAAAAAATATAAGTATTAAGAAATAAGAATAAAGTAAAAAATCTATATGTAAGAATCAAGTTTCTAATTTCATTTTTTACCTGGTTGCTATTTTCCTCTTCTTTCAATTGCTTGTTGGGAGGAAAAGAGTCTCCCCTCTGCACCCTTTAAAACCTTGAATAGATAAAAGAAAAAGTAAATCAAATATAGAAAATTCATAGATAGTCAAGGCTCAACATTGCAATTTCATAAATAAGATATAACAAATCTCACCTCCAACTCATCAAGCACCTTATCTCTCAGCTCATGATCAGGCACCATCCTATCAATGCATGTGACAAGACCATCCATGACCTCCTCATCTGCCTTAAATGTTTCCGAGAAGTAGAACTTCGGATTCAGGAAGTAGGAAAAGGCATGAATCGGCTGGTGGAGTTGGTGTGTCCATCTTCGATCAATGATGCGCCATATGATTTCATATTTCCTTTTGTTGCCACCATAGTAACGTGATATGGCCTCTTTGGCCCTATCCATGGCCTCATAGATGAAACCCATTGGCATGCCATCTCCATCCACCATACGAAGAACCCTCACCAAAGGTTCTGTCACCTAAAAAAATGAAAACAAATGTTAAATTATAACAAAATTAACCCCTCAAAAAATAAAAACAGCAAATAGATTATCATGTATAATTTTTTTTTTGTGTGATTGCTACTTACCCCCATCAACTCCTCTCCATTTTTGATGAATGTCTCATCAAAAACTATGGCAACAATCCTCTCCCCTTCAGGTTTCTTGTAAAATGAGGACTCCTTCCAAGCATCGGACACGAACATTTGCTTGAGATGACCAATGGCACCAAGAATGCTTTGCAATGTGAGGAAGTGGCTAGCGAATCGTGTCACTCCAGGTCGCACAAGGTCCTTGCCATTTGTGAATTTCCTCATCAAAGAAAGCACCCAAGTATGGTTGTAGATAAATTTTGTAACATTTTTTGCATCTTCAACCACTCTTTTGACCCATGAAATCTTCCCAATGTCCTCTAGCAATAGGTCCAAGCAATGTGCAGCACATGGAGACCATACAATTGTGGGATACCTCTCCATAAGTAGTCTACCTGCAACTACATAAGCAGCTGCGTTGTCCGTGATGATTTGGACAACATTATCAACTCCAACCTCTTGGACCACCTCATCTAATAGATTGCATAAAGTCTCAGCATTTTTGATTTCATGGGAGGCATCCATTGATTTTAGGAACACCAATCCACCATTAGAGGACACTAAAAAGTTAAGAAGAGTTCTATTTCGTCCATCTGTCCACCCATCAGATAAAATGCTGCAACCTTTTCTTCTCCAAAATTTCTTTTGCTCATCAACCACAAGCCATGTATTCTTTACGGCTTCCTCTAGCAATGGCCCACTCAAATCTCTAGATGATGGGGTCTTAAACCCCTTTCCTGCAACTGTAAGGGCGTTCACCAAACCTTCCCAATATGGGCTGTTTGCAACATTGAAAGGTAGATTATTGTAGTACCAAAAGTTTGCAGCAGCCATCCTAGCTTCATGATGCTTTTCCTTATTCCAACCGGTACCTTCAAGTGAAGGTTGTGCTCCTGGAATATTACGTGGAATAAAATAATTTGGTCCTGATGAAGGACCCTGGTCAGCAGTAGCACTAGCAGTAGAAAAGGAACCATCAGGACTCTCACCAAAAGATGAATGTGGAGCACGAAAGCTTGGACTTGCAACACCACGGGATTGGGATCCACTCATCGCAGTTGCTAGGGCATCCTTTGTTTTTTGTCTTTCATCTTTTTTTATCTCATAGTCAGCAAGAAGGGCCTTCATCTCTCTAATAATCTCAGGAGTAGCTTTCTTGCATCCCTCTACATTTTGCCCAGGTATTCTAGCAAGGTGGTATTTTAATCTGTTTATTCCTCCTGTCTTCCATTTATCACATTCAGTACATGTCATTTCACCTTTTTTATCTCTTGGAATTCCATACTTCCATGCAGGGTCTCTTTTATTTCCCCTTGGATTTGAAGATGACATTGCTGGAAGTTCAACATGGAAAACAAAAAAAAAATCAGTTAGGGTTTGCTAAAAAATCAGCAAATAAATATGATTCAAAGTTTCAAACAATTGCAAAAAAAAAAGAATGCAAAACCAAGCTAGAAATTGTAGGAATTAGGCTATTAAAGAAAATAGAAAAAAATTTGGCAGCATTTCCCCTTATTTCTCTTGAATTTTTTGATTTTGAATGAAAGAAAATTAAAAAAAAGAAGTGTTAGATCACTTACCTGACTCTATTTTGATCCTTTTAGCTCGTTCTCTTGGCTTCAATCAGCTCCAAATCAATTTGCAGACCTGTATTGGCAACCTAGACTGTGAAAATGAAACAAAAAATTAAAAAAAATAAGGCGTTTTTATGTTTTATGCTGTCCCAGCCGCGCAGGAGAGTCCTGGCTCGGGACTCGAGCCAGGACTCTCTGGACTCGACTCCCGAGTCCAGGGCAGCCCACTGGAGGCGAGGACTCGGCAGTCCAAGAGAGTCTCTCAAGAGTCTCAAAAAACTATGGTTGTAACTATTGAAGCAAAAAGGTGTGACCCCTCAAACTTGGGATACAAAGGGACAACATTTCAATACCATCAATTGTATAATCCGATAGTTAATTTTGCAAGAGACTTAAATTAGGATCTCAAGAATAGGGTTGAGGTGTGGAAGGACTTTCCTAATGGGAAAAAATGTTTGGAAAGGTGATTGCTTGAGGACAAGCAATCTTGGGTGGGGTGGATTGTCATGTCTCCGAAATAGCAACACAAAAAAACCCTACTATTAAATACCAATAAATAAATAAAATAAATAACAATAAAAATATTAGAAATTTGAATATTATTATTATTATAATTATAAATATTATAAATATCAAGAAGTATGTAAAACTAATATAAAAATAAATAAAAATAAATATATTATGTTGGCGTTTCAATTGGCACCTCTGGAATGCGAATTAGAAACAGACAGCTATGCACAGATAAACTGCTCTTTGAATTAGGAGGGGAAGCTCCCTCTTTGCTGATGGTGTTCAAGAAAGTAAACTAAAACTAATTTGCCTATCTTTTTGTTCAACTAAGAGCACAAGGTTATAAAAGTCAAGCGTCGTAGCTGAGATTTTCTATTTTAGAATTTCAACTATGACTAAGCCTACTCTAATGACGTTTCTAACTTCTCAAGTAAATGCAGAGCAAGAGAGTTAGAAATGGACAAGGAAGGATTCTCTGACAAAAATACTTAAATAAACTCTTTTCCAACACACATTTACTTACTTTCAATGCAAGCTGAAAATAAAGATCATATAAGCATAACACATAAAACAGGAATCTGAGACATTATATCAGGGCAAAGTAGGCATAAGACTTTATTTCTCAAATCTCAAGAACAAAGATTACACAAGACACATGCACTGAACAAGAACTTGCAGCTAAAAGAGACTTGGAAACTTGTTCTTACATTGTTAGTTTTATGATCAGATGTAATGGTCAGAAAAATAATTCAAAATCAGACACAATAACACAGCAGATACCCTGGGAAAACCCTCCTCTTGAGGGAGAAAAACCCAGCAACAAATATATCTCTTATATATATGAGCAATGGCAACAAGTATCTTTACAATGAGGCCACATACAAGGCCAATAAACAGCACCAGCAATGGCTGTAACACACACTAATAATCTGCCCTTCAATCTGCATTTGAATAGACTCACAATTTGCTCCTATATGAATTCACACTACTCTTCTTGAAGAACTCCCACTTAATGGAGAAGGAGATCAAACTTTTCTTGATACTTGAATGAAGGGAAGTGCCTTCTATATATACAATGCTACATAGGTCGCACCTTTACAAATGACTAGGTCGGCCATCAAGAAATAAATACAAATAATAATAATTAAATTACAATGATGGTCGGCCAAGGAAGAATTATACAAGGAAGGTCGGCCAAAGTAAAGTTGCCATTAACACATATAAATAAATTATATCTTCATTCGAGGCTAGAAGAATTGAGCCCGAAGTTGCTAAACTTCAACACTCCCTCTCAGCTAGGGAGAAATACTTCCAGCTGCAAAAGACATATCACCTCATCGTGATGTCTACCGCAATGGCTACAACCAAATGTGGAAGGGAAGGATATCACCTCATCGTGATATCAGATATCACCTCAACATGATATCAACTATAATGGCTACAACCATGTATGGTATGTACAAGTGTTCATCACTTGTGTGATGTTGTCACCTCAGCATGACTTTCACCATGGCTCTCCCAGAGGGTGAAACACAAGTACAAGAAAATCATCACACTCTCTCACGTGATGTCATGAAGTCACACACATGACATCCACCATGGCTCTCCTCAGAGGGTGAATCAAGGATTTCACTCAACTTCTTACAGAAGAACTCATTAATCAAGGATTTCACTTGTTCTCTCACAGAAGAACCTATTAACAAGGGATTTCACCCGAACTTCTCTCAGAGAAGAACCTATTAAAGAGGATCACTGAGCACCGAGGTCTTTTCTCGCTAGGGCTGCATTTCCACCATACCAAGCTTATCTCGAAGTACACAAACTTTTTATCTTGGAGAGAGGCTTAAGAGAATGTCTCGCTGCCCGCTTCACTTGTTGATATACCGAATCAGAGCAGCTTCCTCAATACTATATCTTTGATATAGGTATTTGATTCCACATGCTTAGTCTCCGCCATGGAACACAGGATTGATGTAGCGCTTCATACAACTCGTTATCAATAATGATGGTAGCTCCATTGATTGTCCAAACAATTCTGCAAGGAGCTTACGAAGCCACACCGCCTCCCGAGCTGCCGTCACAATAAGCTGCAATATACTGCCTTTGTCAGATTTCACGTTACGGTATGGATCGCTCGCTGCACCAGATATCAATACAAACCCCAAGCCGAGACAACATCGAGAGGTGTCTTTTCATCGCTGACACACCGCCTAATCGAATCAAGATAACCATGCAGCCCAAAATCCACATCAAGAATACCTCAACCTGCATCCAACTATGCTACACGAGATTTTAGATAAGCTTCTACTTAACTAGATGAATTTGCCTATAATCTAGTCTAGTATTAACTAGATACATGAAGGATCCAATCAACTGTCTGTACATAGTAGGATCCACTAGATTTGAACTAGCTGCAACCTCCTTAAGCTTCTGAAAAAAATTGATTTCATAAATCAACATAAAGAACCAAGATCAACTAGATTACCATCTTCTTCAGGTTCAGTAGGCTCCCTCTGAATCTTTAAGTACTTGCATCAACCTTTTGACCTCATTGTCCAAGATTGCCTGCAACGCTTGCCTTAGATAAATGTTTTCCAGTGCACACCTTTGGTACTGTAGAGAGTTCAGGGTAGACCTCCTCAACCTTATTGTAGATCACTCTATTCTAAATAGGTTTGCGGAGCTACCAATATCAAATTCAGATGACTGTCTTGTGCAATTCTCATTTCAGCAGTTGAAGAGGTCTTTCAAGGATTTAACACCTGGCCTTGCAACACTACAACCTACACTTCTTCTCAGTGAGTCACATAACTCCCTCTTGATCCCTGTTTCAGAGATTGCAAAGAAGACTTCTGGAAGTGAGCTCCCTCTAGCCACCAACTTAGTCCCATGGCTACAAGTTGTGACTTCATGCTTGATCATTTCTTTGGTTGGCATGACTTCCTCACAAGATGCCTCAAGCAATCTCTGATCACCTTCTTGCTCCTAGAACTGTCCTGAAAGCATTTTGGAGAGGGATTACTAACAGTTTACAACTATCCAAAGAAATATCAAGGCTAGAATCATACAAGGTTTACTATTCCAAGTTATAGCATGAATACATAAGAATTTATGAAAAATGTTAAAACATAAATAAATAAATCAACCTAAAGAGAAATATATCGAAAGATCATAATGAAGGGATAAAGAAACTTATCTTTATTTAATTTTGATATAACCCTTTCCTCCATCTTTTACTCCTCTCGAGAGTGCTAAACTTAGCACAATAAAAGATAATTTGCACAACTACAAATTTCTTGAATGCGTTATGTAGTTAGCATGTAGAACCAACTCTCTCCAAGAGTTAAAGGCTCTATCACAGTTCATGCATCAGAGGATGATAACGATGTGACCAACTAATCACCATTGAGAATGCAATTCTCTTTTTATTTCAGGGTCACTCATAAATCTTTCACAGCCAGCATGAAATAACTTGCAATAAATGAGATCTTCAAATGCTAGTGAACACATTTCAAGAAAAGCCACTATCTCTCTTTACAAGATCCAAATAAATGATATAACTCAACAAACAAAGAATACTTATCTCTAAATATTCTAATGGATGCAGTTAATGATCACAGTAAGATACGCTGTTCTTGTGCTCAAATTTGTCCACAACCTTCACGGTTTGAACATAGGCCCCTGGCAAGGTTAAATTTGAACATGGCCTTTGACCGTTCAAATTTATGATGCATTTCGTTTCCAGCTGCAATCCACTAGATTATGCAACATGCTTACTAGCAACACCCATAGTGTTAGAGATGAATAAGGTCATCACTTATAAACTTTATTAGATCTACACAACTCAGGAGATTGAGTTTCACAAAAAATATAAACAACAAAAAACAAATACTTATGTCTTGCTAGATTTGAATTCCTTGCAGTCCATCAATTGATCATTACTGATCTTGCACTTAAGGTCAGGGATAGACTTCATAAACTCCTCATTCTAGAAGTCTCAAAGTTGAGACCCATAATGACCACACCAATTGCTTAGGATTACATCAACCTTCCAATGAAACACAGATCAACTGATCATTGCCCTTAGCAGTCACGGGTCAAGGTGACTTTTCCTTAATGCCAGAAATGTATCCAGGGACAACAAGATGACCCAATGCTAACAAAATAATATTTGAGCTCAAAAGATGTGAAACAGATAGAAGGCCAAGAACAATACTGGTTCATTCCTTCATTGTATCAACATACTCGATACTCTCAATATTCAGCGATATACTTGATAACTCCCTGCAGATTGATTACATCAAATGATGACGCCAATGAGATCTCCTGACAACAAAGTTAAGTAATCACAAGGCTTTGAGATCGCGAGCTGTATTCAGGAAGAGGAGTTCGCACTAAGAATGGATATGGTGCTTGACCAGAATAAGGAATATGTCTTGCAAGCCCTAGATGAAGCGATGCAAATGAAGAACGCAGGCTCTGGATGCTATCTTCAAAATGTCACTGAGAATGAGAAGATACCTCTGTCGCTGAACTGCTCAGATTCTAAACACAACATTGCGGCTGAACTTCACAGAGGATGGCTAGATTCAGCATATAAGAATATTGCTAGAACCAATCACAATTCAACCACACAATGGAATATAGAATCGACAATCTCTTAGAAATTAATGACCATAGAGCTCACTAAGAATCAAAAACTGGTGACAAAGATATGTCGATCTGAGACACATTTGTATACACATCAGTAATAAGTGCTAACAGATACAATAATCGCAGGCTAGACCCTTTGCCTTTGCTCAAAGATTATTCAGGGTTAAACGCCTATGATTGATGCGCCGCATGCTCCACATTTTGGACTTGTTCCCTACTGACCGCAATATAGAATGGAGAGGCAAAAGCCATCGAACTCCTGTTGGGCTGTCAGCTCAATAAAACCTGCCTCTTGCAATCTATATCCTTCTATAGATGATTTGCTGCTTCTGAATAATCAATGAAATCTGATCGGATCCTCACACAAACCTGCTTTGATACCATGTTAGTTTTATGATCAGATGTAATGCTCAGAAAAATAATTCAAAATCAGACACAATAACACAACAGATACCCTGGGAAAACCCTCCTCTTGAGGGAGAAAAACCCAGCAACAAATATATCTCTTATATATATGAGCAATGGTAACAAGTATCTTTACAATGAGGCCACACACAAGGCCAATAAATAGCACCAGCAATGGCTGTAACACACACTAATAATCTGCCCTTCAATCTGCACTTGAATAGACTCACAATCTGCTCCTATATGAATTCGCACTACTCTTCTTGAAGAACTCACACTTAATGGAGAAGGAGATCGAACTTTTCTTGATACTTGAATGAACGAAAGTGACCTTCTATATATACAATGCTAGATAGGTCGCACCTTTACAAATGACTAGGTTGGCCATCAAGAAATAAATACAAATAATAATAATTAAATTACAATGATGGTTGGCCAAGGAAGAATTCACACTACTCTTCTTGAAGAACTCGCACTTAATGGAGAAGGAGATCAAACTTTTCTTGATACTTGAATGAAGGAAAGTGACCTTCTATATATACAATGCTAGATAGGTCGCACCTTTACAAATGACTAGGTTGGCCATCAAGAAATAAATACAAATAATAATAATTAAATTGCAATGATGGTTGGCCAAGGAAGAATTATACAAGGAAGGTTGGCCAAAGTAAAGTTGCCATTAACACATAAATAAATTATATCTTCTTTCGAGGCTGGAAGAATTGAGCCCGAAGCTGCTAAACTTCAACATACACAAAGTGAACAGCAACTAAACAACAACAACTTGCAGGCAAAATGGGCTTAACAATTTGTTATCACAAGCACGGTAAGAAAATAATGGGCGAGGCTGCCCTTATTTATACACAAGCAGAGGAGTAGGGAACCCTAAAATCTCTTTGCTTTACAACTAAGACTTGCCAACATGCAAGCTTTATTCCTAAAACTAAACAAGATAAACATCTAACCGCCTAATAAAGCATAAAAACAAGAAATGCCAACTATTACAACTTGTTTTCTTTCTCTTCTTCAAATAGTGGATAAGAATTGAGAGAAGAATAGAAAGAAAGCTGGAAGAAAGCTTCTAGATGGTTGCTACTTTAAATCTCCACCACATCCGCCAAAAAGCTGATTTGTTTCTTGAATTTAAGTGGAGAGTGTTGTTGAAAATAGAATGTTGATTTGCCTTGAAAAAGCAAATTCTCCAAAAAAGCTGGGACTTGGGTTTTGTAGAAAATTACGTTCCGAAGAAACCTAGATGCTCAGAAACTGAAAAAGTTAAATCCATCCTAAAAAAGCGGCCAAAAAGCAGTTTCTAGAAGAGGGGAAAGTTTCTCAATGTTGAAGAGGATGAAAAAGCGGAGAGACCCATGTGATAAAAAACAGAAAAAGGTGAGTGGCTATTTTGAAAAAGCAACGCCATGGAAGTTTTGAGCACGAAAAAGCGTTCCTCTTTGCTCACGGATCTCAGAACCACGAAGAACACCGAAAAAGCATGTCGTTTGGGTCTTCAAATCTTCGTTGAAAGAAAAGAGAAAATCTTCTTGCTCTGGACGCCAACCTACAAAAATGAATAATGGAAGACAAAAGCTCTCTTAAATAAGTTAAGGTTTGAGAAAGATCTGCTTTCTTTTTGTTTTAAAACTTTTGGAGTTTATCCTGAGTAGGTTCGTTGAACTTAGACGCTTTTTGATGTTGAAAGTTAAAACTTGGAAAATTTTCCAAGGCGTTGAGCCTTGGGCGCCAATCTCCTCCTTGGGTGCTTTTCCTCTCCAGACTTAGCCATTTTCTTCACCATTTTCAATTTTTTGCATTGATTTTACCCTTGGTTTGATCTCGATTTCTGAGAGCTTAGTTGATGTTGTGAATTGGTAGAATGATCCATCGTGGAGCCAGAGTGAATCTGACGAAGTTGTCCTGGACGCCACTTCTGATAAAAACTTCATTTGACCCATCAAAAAGCTGGGCGCCCCTGGCTAGCTAGGGCACCCAACTCCTGTAGAGTAAGTCATTTTTCATATTTTCCAATTTCTTTCTTGTTTTCTTATTTTCAGATGATTTTGCAATTTTGGATGATCCGAAGGTCCGGCGAACTGATGGCTAGGCTCATTGGATAACTCAGAGGATTCTAAAGGGGGTATGCTGGGAATGATATTTCCTGAAAAGTTGATTTAGGGCTTCAAACAGTTGGGCGCCTATCTCCTCTTGGGGTGCCCATCATTACCAGTGTTAGCAATTTCTTCACATTTTTCAACTCATGTTTTCTTGATCTTTTGATGAATTCTCAATTCCGGGAGCTAGACTGACCTGATTGACTGATTGCCAAATTTGTTGAATAGCTTGATGAATTCTGAGGAGGGTCTTCTAGAGATAATCTCTTCTGAAAACTGAATCTAGGGGGTCAAAAGCTTGGGCGCTCCTAACTAGTTGGGGCGCCCAACTCCCTCAGAGTTAGTTTATTTTTTGTGTATTTTCTGTGATTTTCACCTTGTTTTTGACTTCTGATATTTTTATGGTTTTATCCCTTTGATCAGTTGGTGATATCTGATGCTCTTCAGCTCCAATGGACCTGTTGACGATTGGGTTGGAAAGCCTGATCAAGACCGGAGAAGACACATTAGAGATTGCAACTGCAAATTTTTCCATTTGATGCCCCAATAGCTTGGGCGCTTATCTCCGTCTGGGGCGCCCAAGATCTCCAGCCTTAGCCATTTTTCTTCAGTTTTCAACCTCGAAGCTTGGGACCTCATGTTATGCCTTTTGTTCATTTTGAGTTTTCCGGCAACTGACGAATTCGATGATCATGTCGAGATATTCATTGTGAAGCTGGCAGAATTCTAAAGAGATTGAGCATATTTGCAAACCCTAATTTCTAGATTTGGGCCTCCAAAACCCTAGGCGCCTATCTTCTTCTGGGGTGCCCAAGTTCTCCAAACTTGGAATAAATTTTGATGATTTCATGATTTGCATTTCGCTTCTTGGTTGAGACCTCTCCGTTTGATCTCAAATTCTGGATGATTGATTGATCAGATAGCCATGCTGATGGACTCGCTGCGGAGCTGAGAAGATTCTGAGCAACATTGTCTCGGAGCACAAACTCTAATTTCATCATTTGATCTCCTGAAAAGCTGGGTGCCTATTTTCTGGGGCGCCCATGGCTGGAAACCTTAGTTTTTATTTTACAATTTTCAACTTTCCTTTGTTCGACGTGCTTGCCTTTGCCTCGCTTGCTGGAGATGAAATTTTTTCTAAGGCATGAGTGTTTGGGCGCCTAGACTGAGTTGGGGCGCCTAAAACTTCCAAACTTAGCCAAAATTTTGCATTTTTCAACTTTCATAGCTCCCCTTCTCTATTCGTCATTCTACATGCATGTTCCTCATTTCTCATCTTCTGTTCAATGCTTGATTGTTTGAATCTGACACCTGGCAGTTGACTGATCTCCATTAATGACTTCAGAGCTCCCGAAATGCTTTCTGAAATAAAAAAAGCATAATAGACCCACTAGGGAAAAACTGATCCTTTTGTGATTTTGACTGCACCAGCCTGATGAGGAAGTATTTTCGACCAATCAAAATCAGTTTGAACCCTAACAACCAAACTTTTTATTTTAAGTAATTTTCTATTTTTAGAAAATTTTGCTAGCATCTGTTTCAAAAGAAACCCAAAAAAACCCATAAAAGTTCTATTTTTAGAAAGTTTCCAAAAATAGAAATTTTCCTAAAGAGTACGATCAAAAAATTGAGATCCGGGTCTTGTAGACTTGGTCGCTCAGAGTAGAGCTAGATTGTCAGATTTTGAAAATTTCAAGTTTTTGCCTCTCATGCAAGACATGCAAACCCCAATTTTGACCTTTTTGACTGTTTTGACAAGACTTTTATTCATTTCTTCAAAATGCTTAAGTGTAGCAAATTTTTTAATTTGGGGTACAACATTTGGCTTTGTCTAGGGAACATGGTGGATACTTACGGCATAGGAGAACCAAAGATTCTCCGGAGTTTTGAGCATAGACCATTGCCTTATCCATTGGGAATAAGAGTCAGTAACATTTCCTATTCACCTATTGCAAGACTTTCCCTAAGTCACCTAAGATAGGACTTCCTAGAATCACCTAATAGTTAGACTTCCCTAGAAATCACCTAAAACAAGGCACCTAATCACCTAAAACACGACGAAACTGTTACAGAAAGGGGAAAGACAACATAACGATCACATCACGTAAAGGGGAAACACATCACAAAAACAAAAAGAAAAATATTTATAAAGATTTTATACATAAAATATTTACTCCATCCTCGTAGGGATGAAGTGCTTCAGGTACTACCGGTTGTGTGGTAGAGGGAGGAGACTTCCATCCAAGCGCGAGAGAATATAAGTATTCTCCCTTGCGAGCTCGTGAATCTTGAACGGCCCCAGCCACAAGGAATCAAATTTTCCATGCATTCCCTTGGGCTCATGTCTTTTATCCCATAG
Organism: Sequoia sempervirens; assembly: GCA_007258455.2. Lineage (NCBI taxonomy): Eukaryota > Viridiplantae > Streptophyta > Pinopsida > Cupressales > Cupressaceae > Sequoia > Sequoia sempervirens. The sequence goes on along the minus strand of VDFB02088489.1, from coordinate 16,135 downwards.
CAGGACTTGCTCTCCAACCTCGAAATCTCGCTGGTGAGCTTTCTTATCAAAATTTTTTTTCACTCGCTCCTGATGCCGAGTGATTCTGTCTACCACCTCCACCCTTTCTTCTTGAAGCTTAGTCAGGTACATGATGCGCTTTTCAATAGGATTTGTGAATTCCCCATCCTCCACTACGGACGCTAGCTGCAAGGCGGACAATTCCAGTGTGATAGGTAACATTGCCTCCGTACCATACATGAGGATGAAGGGTGAGGTACCAATGGTTCTCTTTGGAGTAATTCTATCTACCCACAGAGCATCGTAGAGTCTCTTATGCCACGTACGTTGACTGGAATCAACTAACTTGCGTATGATTGTGACTATGTTCTTGTTTGATGACTCGGTGTAATGTCCCCACTCTAGTTAGTTATCAAGAGTAGTTGAGTTAGCCTATCTCTTGGACCCTTGTAGGTTGACAAGATCTGGTTAGGGGGTCAGTGGCCGTTTTGGTGGGTTTTGTCATTCCCACTCCTTCACTTCAGTATTGGTTTCAATGCAGGCGTTTGTCGTTTAGTATTCACCAGCTTTTGATGGCACAGAAAAATATCGAGTTTGGAGGAAGTTATTAATATTTTAGTGGTTGGGTATTTTATCGTCTATTGAGATATTATAAAGTTATTATTTAACTTTATAACATATTAAATTCCACTTGAAATATGTGCATTTTATGACTTAAATGATAAAGTGAATATTTAAATTCACTTAAGTCATTTATTTGGGCGCCCAACTATGGAAAAAGATATTAAATACATTTTAAATGTATTTTTATGCAAAGAGTGGTGTCATTTCTTGAAAGTCGTGCCTTTTGGGGTTATAAGGCAAAAAGGAGCAATTCGACCTCATTATGTGATTATTTGACTTTGCTTCAAAACTTCTCTGTGATTTTTGTCTGAGGGCAAGGGTTTCAAGATTTCTTCATTGGAGAACAACAATTCTTCATTGAATCATTGATTGTGAGACTGTGAGAGATCAGTTGAATGGTTGCTACTGAGGGAGCTTCATATAGAAGTTCATCTGTGCTACATCAGAGTTCTATTTAGTATTTTCTAGTTTGTAATAAGGGAGAGGGCTTCACATCTTGGACGCCATGTTCAACAGTTTCTTTGCTTTCAATAAAGGATATTCATCACCTATAGAGGCCGTACCATTTGCATTGGGTGGTGTCTCCTGGAAAGGGCGTGTGAAGAAGGAAGCCAAAACGCCTTGCTTTTGGTTCATTTCTTGACTTCATTTTTGGTGCGTACCTCTTTCAACACATTTTCTCCAGTTTCAGAGTGGGAGAAAGTAGATCCAAGCTCCAGGCGTGCTATTCCATCAATTTCAGCTATTCTTGCTTGGCATGTGCAAAATTTCTTTATTTAAATAATCTGGAGGGTTTCGGGTATGTCTTTTGTATGCAATTTCTTTGTTTGAATTGCCAGATCTATAATACAATTACTGTTTCTCAGATTTAGTTTTAAATTCAGTTTTATATCCATTTATGCTTGGCGCACCTTTTGCCTCTGTCTACAATTCTTATTTAAAATTCATCAAAAACCAAACAAAACACAAAAACAGGCAGTTATTCTTCAGAGGTTGAGTTGGAGCCAGTTAGGCTCATCACACTCGGCCTGCCCATTACTCTGGGGGTAATAATCTGATGAATGAGCTAGAGTGATACCGTGATCAAAACATAACTCCAGTAGCTTCTCGGATGAGAAACATGTTGCATTATCTGTCACAATTTTGCAAGGCACCCCAAAGTGTGTAACAATATTTTCCTTCAAGAAGTCACACACTACCTCAGATGTCGCCCGCTTGGTAGGAATAGCTTCAACCCATTTGGTGAAATAGTCTGTGGCTGTGAGGACATAAATATGCCCTTTGCTGGAACGTGGGTTGATCGGACCAATAAAATCTAAACCCCATTGCTGAAATGGAGCGTCTATAACAACTGGCCTGAGAGGAGTGGCTGCCAACTTCGTCTTGCCAACAAATTGCTAACACAATTGACATTTGTGCACCCATTCATAAGCATCATGGAACATAGTCGACCAAAAGAACTATGCTCGCAATATTTTGAAAGTTGTCACCTTCGAAGAAAAGTGGCCACCGCATGCTTGACTGTGAAAAGCTTCCAACAAACGCCGTTGTTGGTCTTTGGTGACGCATAGCAAAAATGTTCCGTCAAGCCCTTTCTTGTATAGAACGTTATTTATAATCACATAATTCTGCGCCTTCAACTTTAGTGTTCTTTTGTGTTGCTTATTCAAGTGATTCGGGCAATCACCATAAGTTAAGTAATACCATATCTTAGTAAACCATTCTCCCGTAGATTCAATCAATAGGACCATTGGCAAATCTTCTTTAGCTTCAGATTCAGGTTCAGGTGTACCTTTGGCTTGGAGCTTGTTATCACCATCCTCTACTATCAACTGACAAAGACCTCTCCTGCAAATGAGTTTGGTCGGTTTGATCTCCAAGTTGTACTCTTGCACTCTTGCGACCCAGTTTCCTCCCTTTGTGCCCATCTCCTACTGAGTTATCACACTTTTCACTGTTGGATTAGTGACATATACAGTGGTGTGGGAATTCAAGATATAAAATCTGAAATTCTTTCTAGCTCAGACCACCGCATATGCATTCTTTTCAATCTGAGAGTATCGTGACTTGCTATCCTTGAAATTGCTGCTCATAAATGCTATTGGTGACTCAGTTTCTTCATTCAACTTTTGTGTTAGTATGGCAGACAAAGTATGCTCTGATGCATGGCAATAAAGGATAAAATCCTTTTCAAAATCTGGACAGACCAGCATTGGAGCTTGGCTGATAGCTTCTTTTATTGCGATGAATGCCTTCTTGCCTTCTTCTATCCATTTGAAAACAGTTGTCAAAACCCGATGGTTCTCAGTTCAAACCCTATCTGATATTTTTATGTTTTTGCAATTTTTTGGTTTTTTTACGTTTTTGATGGATTTTTGACAAAATGCATGAAGCTGCGATTTCTCACTAAATTGCTAATAAATTCATAAAAAATAAATAAACCCCAGATAAGCTTAGAAATTGTTCAGAAGTCATAGGCGCACCATTTTATTATCATTCTAGAGCTTTTACAATGTATAAATATGACATATGCATGAAATATGAATTTATTTTAAAAACCTGATTTCTCTTCTTGTTGGCGCCAGAACACAGAGGAAGTAGTACGGCTGAATGGAGTGATGAATCTCTGGACTCTGAAAAACACTGCTGAATCCCTGTAAACCCCAGACGCACTCAAACTGACTGATAGAAGATGAGTTCTGGAAGATATCCACTGGCTATGTGAAAGTACGGCTTGCTGGTACAGAAATGTACGGCCCCAGCAGCAGCATTAAATGAAGTACGGATTTAATAAATGAGTGCCAGATCTTTGATAACTGACCTCTGGCAAAGTCGCCCCAAACAACTGATGAAGGATCTCTGTAAACTTCGTCTGAAATCACTCCGATAAGCTCAATCTGTAACCTCTGCGTGAAGTCACCAAGTGCAAGCTTCAGCTGGTATTGCACACCACTTAATCTCTCAAGAGTTTTCGTTCTTAAACGTCGTCTCGGAAACCCTAAGGTTTGCAAACTCCAATGCTCAGAGCAAAAGACAAATTAGAATAACATTTCATAATGGTTCGATTTGTCTTTGAATGAATATATATCTCCTTGTGAAAATTCGACCCAAAGCTCCTTTTTTAAAATAATCATTTAATAAATGATTTAATTCGCCTTTACACTTAGGAGAAATATTTAATAATTAAATGGCTCTTATTTTAATGAATAAATAATATTCATTAAGTCAAAATTTAATACTTTATTATAAAGTATAATAAATACTTTATAATAGGCCAATTTAATTAAATATTTAAATATTTCAATAAAGTGACTTTAATATAAAGTCAAAATATTAAATATTTAATAATTCATTAAATACTCCTTATTTCTCCGTCTCAACATCAAATCACGAATCGGGTCGATTCTCTAGTGGTCAACTAGGTGCCCTCGCCTCAAATAGCGCTTCCTCTAACTTTCTAAAAAATAGAAAGTTCCTGAAAAAGCACTTTGGAAGATTCTCAAGGCCCAACCCAACCAAACTGGAGCTACCAAACATTGAGTAATGGACTCTCCTCCTCAGCCTACGAGGATCGAATAATAGGCTAACCTCCTCGACAAATAGTGTCAGCTAAAACGGACATGAAAACAGTCTTCTTCTTCATCATAGCAGATGTATATTTTGTCAACTTAGAAAAATACGGTACAAACCTTCGTATGAAATTCACTTTATCGAAGAAAGAGTGTACCCCTGTTCTGCTTATTGGAAGAGACAAGTTTTTGATAGCCTCAACCCGGCTTGGGTCAATTCGAGTTCCCTCCTTGGAGACGATGTGGCCAAGCAACTTGCCCTCCGTCACTGTGAAGATGGACTTTTTGGGATTTAGTGATATCTTATGGTATCTGCATCTCTCGCAGACTTTCCCTAGGTGTGAAAAATGATCTCCTTGTATCTCCGAGAAAATAGTGAGATTGTCTAGGTAGACAACTATTACTTTGTTCCTCAAGTCTCCAAATGCCAAATCCATGGCTCTTTGAAATGTAGCACCAGCGTTGATGAGGCCGAAGGGCATTCTTTCATATGCAAATGTACCCCACGGGGTTGTGAACGCCGTCTTGTATTGATCTTCTTCAGCCACTGCAATCTGATTGTAACCAGAAAAACCATCCAATAAGGATAGCATCTCTTAACCGGTAACCGTTTGCAAGGTATCTCCATGATCGGCAAAGGATAATTATCCTTGAGAGATGACTGATTGAAGTTCCTGAAATCTACACAAATTCTGATTTCTCCATTCTTCTTTCGTACAGGAACTATATTAGACACCCAGATGGAGTGATGAATTGGAAAGATGATCTTTGCATCCACCATCTTCTAGATTTTTGTGTAGATGGTATCTTGAATTCGCGGACTGTAATGCCTTTGTTTTTGCCTGAAGGGCTTCACTTTAGGTTTAAGAGGAATTGTATGAGACAATTCTCTTGGTGTAAAAACTTTCAAGTCTTCATATGACCAGGCGAAGACATCACGGTATTGCTTGAACAAAGAGATAAACCTATCACTTTCCTCTGCAGTGCAGCATGTACCTAGATTAACAAGCCAAGCCAATATTTACTTGATGATATTCAACAGAGGTTCTATCTCTTAAGTTCTTCTGATCTTGAATGTATCTATCATGCTTGTCGAAAATATTCTCTAAGGAAACCAAGCCCTTGGGAAATTTATTTCCTTTCAACTGGATAATGCTAGTATTTGGTTCTTCTAAATTTTCTTTATCTTGAGCAACTTTTGGCACATCGGATACTTCTATTACTGATTCTTTGTGAGTAAATGAACTGCCCTCAAAGAACCATTCTTTGAAATGATCTCCCATAACAAGAAACTCCTTAATGTGGTCATTGTCATCAAAGACTTGCCAGTTATCACAGTTGTCAGGTACAGGTGGCTGAAAGTGCCAAGTTAGAGATGCAACGGTATCCGTTCATGTCATATCAATCCAGAGCTGATTTTGACCCTCACCATCACATTGGGGTCATGAATGGAAGAATATACAAACACAAGGTAGACCTGGAGGATTATTGGGCAAACGCTGTAGATGAGTATGACGTCCGGAAAAGACTATGGTTCAGATTGCCGGTCAATTTAATCAGGACAACCGAGCTCTTTCGTGTTCCAGATCAACTTGAAGATGATGGCGAGTATATTCAGCTAGGTTTTGATGAGAATTGGCCTCTTCTTCCTGTACGGTGGTCAGAACCAGAACTTGTAGACTTGACCACCTTGATGAGACCAGTCGTCAAGTATTCACAATGGTGGGAAAACTAGCAGATCAAAGAGCTACGATGGAAGAATGTGACTCTGACTTACAATTTGATGGGCGAAGCAGAATCCTACTCTTGAAATGCTGGTGCATCTCGGGGTGATGGGCCTATCGAGAACACCAACTCAAGGAAAAGGGAGGAGGCAGGGAAGAAGATTGCAGATGAGGAACCTACCCAAAAGAAGCAAAGATCAAAGCCTCTTCATTTTGCCACCTCCGCGAACATGAACGAGATATTAGATATTGATGAGTCATTGGGAGACATAAGGATTCCTTCTCCCATTCCTATCCAGCCGGAGGATGATGAACCCCCATCTTCCACATGCACAGAGATATTGGAGTCTGAGAATGAAATTGATATCCTAGATAGTGAATTTCAAGAAGGAATGATTTCCGCCCTCAAAGGAATTCGAGATATTCTAGGTGCACAAGATATTCAAGAAGAAGACACCGAGCAACCTACTATCCCTGATTGGCTGAAGGAGAGATTGAAGATGAAAGAACAAACAAAAATTCCAAAGGAAGATGATATGGCCGATGTCTTGGCCAGATTGGAAGCAGTTAATGTAAAGAAGCCCGCTAGAATGTTCTCCACCATCCAAAGAGACGAAGCCGGCCATCGTACAGTACAAATTGCTGTACCGATAGTTGATAAGTCAAGGGAGGATATTGCTCTTCAAGAATATGCCATCACCACTGTCGACTTGGGCCCAACCACAAAAGGTCAGGAAGTGGAAGACTTGGACAATTCATTCACTTCTATCAAAGCGAGGTTGGAAAAGGAGGTTGCAAAGAAAAAGGAATACAAACAAGAAGTTGAACGCCTAAAAGAGTATATTCAACATTTAACCAAGCCTCTTGATCAAGCCAGCTCAGCGGTTCCCCCATTGATGAACTCTTCCCAGGAGACTTTCGAAGAAGAGAGGACCACCGCCAAAGAAATTAAAGAGTGGATAATCAGCAAAAGCGAAGAAGTGGCTGTTTTTTTAGAGAAACTGATGTTGGCATATGGGCAAACTTCCTCTTTGCTTTCGAGGATTGCAGCTTTGGCAGAAGCGTGGGACAACACTCAGAATATCCAAGGTAGAATTATTCCATGTCTCAAAGTGCTGAAAGGAGTTTCGAAGCAGGAACTAGTCGATGGAAAGGTTATTGCAGCAGGCTCGGCGTATGATTTCAATAGTTGGTACTGGGCGCTAATTTCGCGGAATGAAGTCTTAGAGAAGGTGAACGCTGATACTATTAGAATTGAGGAGCAAACGAAGGAAATTTGGAACAAGATTCTACTTGTGGCTGCAGATGCACTTGAGAAAGACATTGTTCGAGAAAATGACATGCAACTTGAAAACTTGAAGCACAAAGTTCGAGAAATTTTCTTCGCCACCACTGGGCCAATCCTTAAATAAAATTTGACTAAGGCAGCCAACTTCTTGTCCATCTGGCATGCCTTCCAACGACAAGAGTTAGAGTGGGAAATTGCTTTCGTGGAATGTGCGGACGATTTGGTCCTACTGGAATACAAGGTCAATATGCTGCCGCTTGTCACGATGGAGGAGGTTAGCACAATAGTGTCTAGATTCATCCAATACAATGCCACTAAGGAGGATAAGGATGCGGCCCCTCAAAGATAGCTTCTCACGCCATGTCACTCATTGATTACTCACTGATTACTGATTGTTATTCTGGGAAACCCCAGTGAGGGTTATTTTGTTTTAATCTCTGCCGTTGATCTTGGATCAATCTTGGCCGTTTATTTCATTCCCAAAACTCTATATAAACTCTCATTCTCACATTTCATTGTATGGGAGAGAGTCTTATGAAATTGTTGCTTATAACTACTTTGAGAATAAAAGTTCATATAGCATGATTTGCTTTGAATCCTTCTATTGTCCAGTGGTTGCATGATTACATATTCTTCTTCCACCTAGAGTAGATTAAAGTAGTATTTGATTTGAATGCATGTTAGATGAATGATAGATTGATAGTATAGATTGGTGAAACTTTCGCTCATACTTTCTTTGAATGGATGATTTTCGTTCAATGCGTAAAGTTAGACTGAGCTTATAATGTGGATGCTTTAATGCTTACTTTGAATAATATTGTTCTCTTAATGGTATCATTCATGGTAAAGAAACCTTAAGCACAAATCCTAGAAGATTGCACTAGCTTTGTGTAGTTGTCGTTAGCGTGGTGAAGCAAAGTATTGTTCTTAGTTTCACTCAATTCGTACTGTCTCTTGATTTCATAGGAATAGTATAAGACTTCTAAACCCTTATTCTTTTTCCTTGTTTTTTTAGAATCTCAAAATTGAAAATCCCAAAAAGAAATAGAGCATTCAATGTCAAATCCACCTAAGTCCTCACTTATGAGTAATTTGTCAAATGTAAGTTCCTTTGTGTTACCAGCATATCACGACGCCCATTGAGCTTATCCACACGTCAAGACCTGACTTAAGAAACATTGGAATTGCCATATGATCTTTCATGCAATCCTAGCATACGCGGTAGTTTTTCAAGAGAGGATAGAGCGTCTTTGGACTCTTTATTCTAAACGTGTTCGGTGTGTCACAAAACACACATCAATAGGTCCATCATGGGTTCTTTATTGGAATCATGAGCATTATTGATGCTTTTGATGAGGTTACCATCCTTGATGACAATGAGTGGGATTCATTCTTTGTTGTGTGTGTGGCAAATGTCTAGTGATCTCGTGCATATGTTGGAGATGCATATCTTGTAATAAACCACCCCAATTTTTTCAGTTTTACAACTTGTTAGCATTAGAAATATAATCAAGATAAGCAATTGAAAATCAACTACCTTCCACTTTTTGATCAACCAGATCCCGATGTGGGCAAGGTGAGAGGAAATGGTGGCAAGGTTTACATTGCAATATTGAAAGAGTCACTTGTTCAGTGGGGTGGAGTAATAAACTTTCACTTATGTAGTGGTACAAATTGAAATTTAAGAATTCTTCTTCTTTCTAGTGGTGAGTGCAAAACAAAACCACTTATTCAGTTGGGTAAGTGCTAGCATCCACTTCTTCAGTGGAATATGAAATTACACCACTTATTCATTGGGAAAAGAGAGATGCCACTTATTAAATGGAGTTAGTATCAAAACCAAATAAGAGCTAAATCATTGAATGGTACTACCAAATCAGTGTTACAGTGTGAACTCAATACAAATTGATACTAACAATTACAACTTTGCTATGTGGCTGCAAAGTATGCCTAAAAACATGAAAAAAACATTCGCACATGAAACCCCACTAAGCAAATAAGCTAATCCTGCAACATATTAGCAAATATGCTTCACAAAACATGGCTAAATGAAGTGGTATCAGGTTTGATACATTGTTCCAAAGGACTGATATGAAAGTTACAGGTCTGAAACCATCAAAATGACAAGTTACCACAATGGCATGCCACCCCAAAATGTCATCCAAACAACCATAGAATGCCTCCAAACTGTTTGCAAGATCATAGAAAGGTCAAGGTGGCATCCAAGAGACACCAAAGACAGATTAGAAGGGGCAGAAATCTTCACAAAATCCAAGCATTTGAAACCCCAATCTGTATGGTGTGCTGGGAGGGGCGATCAGCTCCCAAAAATCCAATCTTCCACCAAGAAATCTGCAAACTCTCCAATCAGTTCACCCAGGTCTATAGAAAACAATGAAGCAATACCCACGAAATGATATTTGATGCTTCAACGAGTATGAGCCAAGAAGTGGTATGGCCTAGACATGGAAAGGGTATGTCCATCAAGTAGTAAATCAAGAAAATCCACTCCAAGTCACTCCCAAAAGCTTTACATGTCAGTAACCACACCAAAATATGTGTATACTAGAAAACATTAGAGCAAATCATCATGGAAACAAACTGAAATCTTCACCAAGCTCAATGGTGACTCCTATAGTAAAGCCACTCCAATGTCCAGCTAGGGAGTATCTTTGAACTCCAAAACTAGAGCAACCTTGAGGGTTTTCATCCTCAAAACGCTAAAGGATTCAATCCCCAATTCGAAAACACTTCGTTATCTTAATTCAACAACCTTTTAGAAGACTTAAGTGATGGCAAATAAATATTGCTCTGAAAAACATTTGAATTGAGCAATGCTGAAACTGGAAACCATTGCACTGTATTGCTGCCAGGACCAGGTGCTAAAAATAACACTTAATAAAAATAACAAATTGCTACAAATAGTAAGTGAGTCAAACCTCCAAACCGGCTCAATTTGAATCACACTGGAACTTACTAAAAATAGTAAGTTACTGGAAATAGCCACCGCTAAAAATAGCAATACTATTGACCAAGGCCCATAAAAAACCTAACAAGGCCCAAAAAAAAGCCCAGGCAAAAGCTCACTGCCAAAATCATTATACTGTTCTGAACACGTTGACATGAATCCTCAAAGGATCATGGAATCCCCTTAACTCCTCCATTTAGCATATGAGACTCCGGAATTAGGCTAATGACCACTGAATAGCTAATGATTGAGAAGGGGACATTACAGTCCTCACTCCCCAAGATTGCTTGTCCCCAAGCAATCGCAAGTCTAGATGTTGTAGTATCTGCTCATCCTTCCAAGTTGCATCGTTGATTTGTAGATTCTTCCACTTCACCAAATACTCTCTGATGGTTCTCCTCAACGTACGCTCTCTGAAATCAATTACTGCTTCAGGAACTAAAAAAAGCTTCCCTTCCTCATCCAACGGAGGTAACTCTGTAGAAGCAACAACATTGTGCCCAAGTGCCTTTTTGAGGCGTGACACATGGAAGACATTGTGCACTTTGCTACTCTTTGGTAGCTCTAGCTCGTAAGCCACTTCTCCAACCCTTTTGGAGATCTTGAATGGCCCATAGAAACATGGCTTAGGCTTCTCTGCTCCACTCTTCTTGAGAGTAGACTGTCAATATGGCTAAAGTCTTAGGTAAACAATGTTTCCAACTTTGAACACACGCTCAACACGGTGCTGATCAACATACAACTTTTGCTGATTTTAGGTATGTTGAAGATTGTTCTTCAAGGATTTTAGAATGTCTTGGCTCTGCTGCAACAAATCCTTGGCTTGGGGAGCTCTATTGTCACCAAAAAGCAAGTCAATGAAATTGGGGGCTCCGTATCCATACAAAGCCATGAATGGAGATATCTCAATAGACATGTGATATGAAGAATTGTAGCAATATTCGCCTAAATGGAGCCATCTCACCCAAGCTTTCTGCCGTCCAAAAACATAATTCTTGAGATACCCTTCTAGCTATTTGTTAACAATTTTGGTTTGCTCATCAGTTTGTGGGTGATAATTGGTGCTTGGGGTGAGCATAGTACCACTTAATCTGAAAATCTCCTGCCAAAACATGCTTAGGAACTTGCTGTCCCTATCGCTCACAATATTCTTGGGCAACTTGTGCAATCTGAACATGTCTTTGAAGAACAAATCAACAAGCTAAGTTGCTATGAATGCTGTAGAAATGGCAAAGAAGTGTGCAAAATTCATCAATCTATCAACAATAACCAAAACACAGTCCCTTCCTAGCACCTTCAACAACCTCGTAATGAAGTCCATGGAGATACTTTCCTAATTTTGGTTGGGAATGGGCAGGGGTTGCAACAAGACAGAAGGAAAAGAATGCTCATTCTTGTTCTATGGACAGATTTCACATTCTTTGACATAGCGAAGGACCTCATCCTTGAGCCCCTTCCATGTAATGACCCTTAATTTAAGATTGATCCTATCGACAAATAATGCAAGAAATAAGGGAAAGAATTGAGTTAGATTTGACTTAGCTTAAACCAACTATATTAGCTCTATCCAAACAACAAGTGATTGTGTGGTTTCATCCAATTATTTTGACTTACTAAACAACACCTTGTTGAAGTTATTGGTCTTCTCAATCATAGGTATGGTCAAATAGGATGGCTGCAATGGGATGCTCGTAGAGTGCTCCCTCCAAGCCCAAGAGCAGATACGGCGAGCCCTCTTGGCCCAACAAGGGCAAACCACCAATCATCATTGTGGGTGGGGTACTTAGAAAGCCTCTAGCAGCTACTATCCCCTTTTGCACCTCCTATTTCTCTTCTCCTACTATGATGGAGAGTCCCTCAAGTTGATCCAACCATGTGATAGTTTGGAGGAAGGATTTCCATAGGAGGCCCGTATATGCTCTCTCTAAGCCCAAGAGCGGATATCACCCCCTTGGCTCCCGATGGCATGACGCTTAGTCATCTGATCCGGGGAGTGGCGTACCTAGAGGAGAAACCTAGTACCTGCTCAACCTATCGGTTCCATCCCTCAAACAACTACATGATTGTTTGATGATGCAAACAATTGCATCTAATGATTAACATATAAACAAGTTACCCCTAATTACACCATGCTATGGGGATTTATGAATTCATCAAGATATTAAGAGTTCAATGTAAATAATCTATGCAACAATCCCTTATGATGTTCAATGTTTATATTTATATATTTATCAACTATCAAATATTAAGATCTACATTAATATCTTTATCAATATCAAATATTAATATATTTATCAATTACCAAATATTAATAGCTACCTTAATATTCATTAATGAGATATTTATCAATTACCAATTCCTAATATATTTATCAATCACTAATATTTACATATTTATTAACTAAAGGTACTTATGATTGCTGATTTAGAGCTATGAAAGTACCCACCTAATACTTACCACTTCACTCTACAAAAACTTCTTATTTTCCCAGCCACCTACGCTGCCTTCATAGTCTGTTGAAATTGCTGCTGATTACCAATTGAATGCTTTATTCATTGCTCGATAGATGATTTCCTTCTTCATCGATATGAATATGATTGATTCTCTCCACTTAAATACTTATAAGACTCAATAATTATTGCAAACACCATTATTTGCACAATCGTGTATATATATAATCTATCTAAGTAAGTATATATCATCATTTCTAATTGACTTCAATTTATAAATACATATATATCTTTATTTCTATATGAATACATATATATATATTCTATTTAAATATCATTATGTAAGTAGTACATATGTATTCTTCCCTGTATATATATATATATATTACTCATGTCATTTTATTCATTATAAAATTTATCTATATCTATGTATGTATAAATATTAATAATCATATAAATAATCATCTTCCCTTACATGATGGTTACATAAATATTTAACCTTCCAAAAATATTACTTACTGATTATTTTGCTCAGAATATATACACATATTATATATTCTTTTCCATCTTCCTTTCCCGTATTACTTACTGTTCTTATATTCTCCCCTCGATTCGATGTCTTCTCCTTCTTGATGCATTTAGGCTTGCTTTGACCCTTATTTATGGTTGCTGCTGGGGACGTGTCTTTTCATGTCTTTCCTTTGTTTGGAACCGATTCATAATCAAGGGTCAACTTCTTTTCATCGCTCCCTTAATAAAAGTGTTTGCTGTTGTTAATCGCTTATGCTAAGGAATTCGTATTTGTCTTTATTTTGATATTATTTATATGTTATGGTTTATATTTTATTTTATCTCTTTCTTTTTCTTTGTTATATATTTTCCTTTATTATAGTTTGTGGAATTATATATATTTATTAGTTTATTATATTTACATGGTTTTCATGTATTAGTATTATGGTAAGATTTATCATTGAAGTATATGTTATTCTGTTTTGAGGTAATAGTGGTTAAATAATTATAATATTATCTATAATGATTATAATTATTTTAAATTATAATTTCTCATACTCAGATTTATTTTGAATTGGATACATTTGGTGTTTTACTTTTGGGGAGCATGACATAATTATAATATAAATTGATAATGTATTTTATTTATTTTACATTTCAATGCTTTATATCTCAATGTCATGATTTTGAGGACATGACATTCCATGAAAACCTCTCCCGAATTTGTCTATAAGTTATGGAGTAACCTTGGTGACCAGCCAAGGGAATGTCATGGAAAGTTTGAAGCACGTTCATCTTGAGCTTCAATTTAGGTACGAAAAAGATTCTTTCCTTGTACAAGATAAAACCATTCGCCAACTTGTTGTACCTTTCATCATGCAAGGTACCTTCAACTATGCTAGTGGCAAAGCAGTTTTTGGCGTACTTGGCAAGGATTTGCTCCTTCCATTTAGCTGCAATCTCCATCAAAGAGCTCAAATGTGGCCTTCTGGACAAGGCATCGAACACTATGTTGTTCTTCCCTTTGACATATTGTATGTCAAAATCATAAGCTTGGGGCTTACTAACCCACTTTTGCTATCTGTCATTGAGGTCTTTCTAATGCAAGAAGTGCTTGAGATTGTTATGATCAAATTTCACAATGAACTTGCCACCAACCGAAAACTGCCTGAATTTGGCCAATGCATGATTGCAAGCTTTTCCTTGTGATATATAGAATAGGTTCTTTCCACACCCCTCAACTTTGTGCTTTCAAACACAATTGGGTGCTTGTCTTGATTCAGAACAATGTGAATCCCTTCTCTCGAAGCATCACATTGAAGCTTGAATGTCCTAGAGAAGTTTGGGATAGCCAAGACAGGACATGAACTCATGATGTGCTTAAATTGGTCAAGAGTCTTCTGTGCTGCATTTGACCATACAAATGCCCCCTTTTTGGTAAGATCAACGGGAGGAGCAGCCAAATGTGAATAGCCCTTCACAAACCTTCTATAAAATCCACAAAGTGTCATGTCCTCGATTAAATTCAAATCGTTTATGAGGGAAGATTACAAAAGTGTTTTTAAACACTAAGATTAAATATTTAGAAATAATAATAATATTAAATAATAAATAATAATATTAAATAATAAATAATAATATTAAATTTAAATTATTTAAAATAATATTTAAATTTTTGTGGCTGACCCACTCAGGAAGGCGATTTGGATCAAGTATTTATCCAGGCTCGAGGCATCACGAATTTGGAGCTTTGCCAGGTGACTTGTGAGGACGTAGTCTCTCACCGTTGCACTTAGGTCTGGATGTAGTCTCAGAACCTAAGAATTCATGTGCATTTGGTTATGTTGATATATATTTGCCATTTCTTGAAGTTTCGATCTACGATCTTGTAGGAAGTTCGAGAGTTGGGCCTCATTGCGAATTCATAAACTTGGACAGGCCGACCCCGGATACAGTAGTTGCAAGTGTATTTCCAGGATCGTGCCCACAGTATTACATTTGCAATTCGTGAGTTGACTCCCCTAGCGCGACGGTCATTGAGGTTGAGACATCAGTGAAGCCATAACCGAAGACATCATTGTTCAACATCGTGGGCAATCATTTCCATGACCTCGTCCCTTACTGCGTGAGATTTTTAGGGCGACAGGTTTGTACTCTTGCGTGCCGCGTACACACTACCTGACTCACAAATCAACCATTTGAAGAAGTGCATAGTGTGGACATCTAGACCCGAGCGTCATTGTTATAGCCGAGAAAATACAATTGCACCTCCATTTGGCATGATCGGGATTATCCCTTGGAGCGCGACCTCTTGATTTGCATCTTCATCTGTGATTAGTAGCCAATATCTTAGAGCGACTTATCTTTGCTTTTTGTTGATACTCTGCCAGGACGATTATAGTAATCACCGTGGTGGATCATTATCAAGTCCAGGACGGGCCTACACTTCTATCGGATTTCTTGGTGATATCATTAACACTCCTGTCGATCAGGTCTTGTTGCTTATTTGGCATTGGGAAGTTTGAATATACGTGCTGTAACCACAACAAAGAATATTATGCTGGATTAATAAATTTGAGTATTATTATTATTCAGAGCTACTTCCATTTTGTTTCTCTATGCTCTAAACCAGTGGTATTATTCCTCTGTGGAATTAATTTCGTCATATCTGAATATATTTGTTGTATGTAGAAATTGCCTTTTCTGTGGTTTTAGATCAGGTCTCTTACACAAAGACCCAAAAACCCCTTCAACTGAGTGAGGTTTTCTAGTGGTAGCCAATCCAAAATGGCCTTGATCTTCTCCACGCTAACTCCCTTTGAACTGATCACATGGCCAAGATAAAGGAGTTCGGTCATTCCAAATTCACATTTGGATTCTTTGGCAAATAAAGATTCGACCTCCAAAATACTTAGAACCTCCTCCAAATGTTTTAGATGCTCTTCCCTCAACTTACTGTAGATCAGGATGTCATCAAGGAAAATTAGAACAAATTTCCTTAG